>JANJGN010001505.1:0-132608 GCA_026770705.1 Isurus oxyrinchus
TGCTGTTCCCGGACACTGACGCTGTCCCTCGTGCCTGGACACTGACGCTGTCCCTGCTGTGCCCGGACACTGACGCTGTGCCTGCTGTGCCCGGAGGCTGACGCTGTCCCTGCTGTGCCCGGAGGCTAACGCTCTCCCTGCTGTGCTCGGACGCTGATGCTTTCCCTGCTGTGCCCGGACCCTGACACACTCCCTGGTGTTCCCGGGCCCTGACGTTGTCCCTGCTGTGCCCGGAGGCTGACGCTGTCCCTGCTGTGCCCGGAGGCTGAAGCTGTCCATGCTGTGCCCGGACCCTGACTCTTTCCCTGCTGTGCCCGGACTCTGACGCTTTCCCTGCTGTGCCCGGGCACTGACGCTGTCCCTGTTGTGCCCGGGCGCGAGTGCTGTCCCTGCTGTGCCCGGGCGCTGACGCTGTCCCTGCTGTGCCCGGACCCTGACGCTGTCCCTGATGTGCCTGGAGGCTGACGCTGTCCCTGCTGTGCCCGGACGCTGACGCTGTCCCTGATGTGCCTGGAGGCTGACGCTGTCCCTGCTGTGCCCTGAGGCTAACGCTCTCCCTGCTGTGCTCGGACGCTGATGCTTTCCCTGCTGTGCCCGGACCCTGACACACTCCCTGCTGTTCCCGGGCCCTGACGTTGTCCCTGCTGTGCCCGGAGGCTGACGTTGTCCCTGCTGTGCCCGGAGGCTGACGCTGTCCCTGCTGTGCCCGGACCCTGACTCTTTCCCTGCTGTGCCCGGACTCTGACGCTTTCCCTGCTGTGCCCGGGCCCTGACGCTGTCCCTGCTGTGCCCGGGCGCGAACGCTGTCCTTGCTGTGCCCGGGCGCTGACGCTGTCCCTGCTGTGCCCAGACGCTGACGCTGTCCCCGCTGTGTCCAGATGCTGACGCTGTCCCCGCTGTGCCTAGACGCTGATGCTGTCCCTGTTGTGCCTGGACGCTGACACTGTCTCTGCTGTGCCCGGACCCTGATGCTTTTCCTGCTGTACCCGCACCCTGACGCTGTCCATGCTGTGCCTGGGCACTGGCGTGGTCCCCGCTGTGACCAGACCCTGACGCTGTCCCTGCTATGCCCAGGCCCTGACACCGTCCCTGCTTTTCCCGGAAGCTGACGCTGTCCCTGATGTGCCCGGCCGCTGACACTGTCCCTGCTGTGCCCGGACCCTGACGCTGTCCCTGCTGTGCCCGGACGCTGACGCTGTCCCTGCTGTGCCCGGACCCTGACTCTTTCCCTGCTGTGCCCGGACTCTGACGCTTTCCCTGCTGTGCCCGGGCCCTGACGCTGTCCCTGCTGTGCCCGGGCACGAGCGCTGTCCCTGCTGTGCCCAGGCGCTGACGCTGTCCCTGCAGTGCCCAGACGCTGACGCTGTCCCCGCTGTGCCCGGACGCTGACGCTGTCCCTGCTGTGCCTGGACGCTGACACTGTCCCTGCTGTGCCCGGACGCTGACGCTGTCCCTGCTCAGCTCGGGGGCTGACGCCTTCCCTGCTGTGCCAGGACTCTGACGCTGTCCCTGATGTGCCCGGGCGCGGACTCTGTCCCTGCTGTGCCCGGACCCTGAGACTGTTGTGCCCGGATGCTGACACTGTGCCTGATGTGCCCGGACGCTGACGCTGTCCCTGCTGTACCTGGACCCTGACGCTGTCCCTGCTGTACCCGGACCCTGATGCTGTCCCTGCTGTGCCCGGACCCTGAGACTGTTGTGCCTGGACGCTGACATTGTCCCAGCTGTGCCCGGACGCTGACGCTGACTGTGATGCGCCCGGACGCTGACACTGTCCCTGCTGTGCCCGCACCCTGACGCTTACCCAGCTGTGCCCAAACCCTGACACACTCCCTGCTGTGCCCGGGTATTAACGCTGTCCCCGCTTTGCCTGGACCCTGATGCTGTCCCTGCCATGCCCGGCGCTGACACTCTCCCTGCTGTGCCCGGACCCAGAAAGTCTCCCTGCCACGCTGACTGTGATGCGCCCGGACGCTGACACTGTCCCTGCCATGCCCGGCGCTGACACTCTCCCTGCTGTGCCCGGACCCAGAAATTCTCCCTGCCACGCCCGGGCGCTGACACTGTCCCTGCTGTGCCCGAACCCTGACGCTTCTTTCTCTGCTGTGCCCGGACTCTGACGCTGTCCCTGCTGTGCCCGGGCCCTGACGCTGTCTCTGCTGTGCCCGGGCGCGAACGCTGTCCCTGCTTTGCCCGGGCGCTGACGCTGTCCCTGCCGTGCCCGGACTCTGACACTGACCCTGCTGTGCCTGGATCCTGACACTGTCCCTGCTGTGCCCGGACGATGACGCTGTCCCTGATGTGCCCGGACGCTGACGCTGTCCCTGTTGTACCCGGACGCTGACGCTGTCCCTGGACGCTGACGCTGTCCCTACTGTGCCCGGACCCTGTTGCTGTCCCTGCTGTGCCAGGGCGCTGACGCTGTCCCTGCTGTGCCCAGACGCTGACGTTGTCCCCGCTGTGTCCAGATGCTGACGCTGTCCCCGCTGTGCCTAGACGCTGATGCTGTCCCTGTTGTGCCTGGACGCTGACACTGTCTCTGCTGTGCCCGGACCCTGATGCTTTCCCTGCTGTGCCCGGACCCTGACACACTCCCTGCTGTTCCCGGGCCCTGACGTTGTCCCTACTGTGCCCGGAGGCTGACGCTGTCCCTGCTGTGCCCGGTGGCTGACGCTGTCCCTGCTGTGCCCGGACCCTGACTCTTTCCCTGCTGTGCCCGTACTCTGACGCTTTCCCTGCTGTGCCCGGGCCCTGACGCTGTCCCTGCTGTTCCCGTGCGCGAACGCTGTCCCTGCTGTGCCCGGGCGCTGACGTTGTCCCTGCTGTGCCCGGACGCTGACGCTGTCCCCGCTGTGCCAAGACGCTGATGCTGTCCCTGTTGTGCCTGGACGCTGACACTGTCTCTGCTATGCCCGGACCCTGATGCTTTTCCTGCTGTACCCGCACCCTGACGCTGTCCATGCTGTGCCCGGGCACTGGCGCGGTCCCCGCTGTGACCAGACCCTGACGCTGTCCCTGCTATGCCCAGACCCTGACACCGTCCCTGCTGTGCCCGGACGCTGACGCTGTCCCTGCTGTGCCCGGACGCTGACGCTGTCCCTGCTGTTCCCGGACCCTGACGCTGTCCCTCGTGCCTGGACACTGACGCTGTCCCTGCTGTGCCCGGACGCTGACGCTGTCCCTGCTGTGCCCGGAGGCTGACGCTGTCCCTGCTGTGCCCGGAGGCTAATGCTCTCCCTGCTGTGCTTGGACGCTGATGCTTTCCCTGCTGTGCCCGGACCCTGACACACTCCCGGCTGTTCCCGGGCCCTGACGTTGTCCCTGCTGTGCCCGGAGGCTGACGCTGTCCCTGCTGTGCCCGGAGGCTGAAGCTGTCCATGCTGTGCCCGGACCCTGACTCTTTCCCTGCTGTGCCCGGACTCTGATGCTTTCCCTGCTGTGCCCGGGCCCTGACGCTGTCCCTGTTGTGCCCGGGCGCGAGTGCTGTCCCTGCTGTGCCCGGGCGCTGACGCTGTCCCTGCTGTGCCCGGACCCTGACGCTGTCCCTCATGTGCCTGGACACTGACGCTGTCCCTGCTGTGCCCGGAGGCTGACGCTGTCCCTGATGTGCCCGGATGCTGACGCTGACCCTGCTGTGCCCGGGCGCGAGCGCTGTCCCTGCTGTGCCCGGGGGCTGACGCTGTCCTTGCTGTTCCCGGACCCTGACGCTGTCCCTCATGTGCCTGGACACTGACGCTGTCCCTGCTGTGCCCGGACGCTGACGCTGTCCCTGCTGTGCCTGGAGGCTGACGCTGTCCCTGCTGTGCCCGGAGGCTAACGCTCTCCCTGCTGTGCTCGGACGCTGATGCTTTCCCTGCTGTGCCCGGACCCTGACACACTCCCTGCTGTTCCCGGGCCCTGACATTGTCTCTGCTGTGCCCGGAGGCTGACGCTGTCCCTGCTGTGCCCGGAGGCTGACGCTGCCCCTGCTGTGCCCGGACTCTGACTCTTTCCCTGCTGTGCCCGGACTCTGACGCTTTCCGTGCTGTGCCCAGGCCCTGACGCTGTCCCTGCTGTTCCCGGGCGCTGACGCTGTCCCTGCTGTGCCCGGGCGCTGACGCTGTCCCTGCTGTGCCCGGAGGCTGACGCTGTCCCCGCTGTGTCCAGATGCTGACGCTGTCCCCGCTGTGCCTAGACGCTGATGCTGTCCCTGTTGTGCCTGGACGCTGACACTGTCTCTGCTGTGCCCGGACCCTGATGCTTTTCCTGCTGTACCCGCACCCTGACGCTGTCCATGCTGTGCCCGGGCACTGGCGCGACCCCGCTGTGACCAGACCCTGACGCTGTCCCTGCTATGCCCAGACCCTGACACCGTCCCTGCTGTGCCCGGACGGTGACGCTGTCCCTGCTGTGCCCGGACGGTGACGCTGTCCCTGCTGTTCCCGGACACTGACGCTGTCCCTCGTGCCTGGACACTGACGCTGTCCCTGCTGTGCCCGGACGCTGACGCTGTCCCTGCTGTGCCCGGAGGCTGACGCTGTCCCTGCTGTGCCCGGAGGCTAACGCTCTCCCTGCTGTGCTCGGACGCTGATGCTTTCCCTGCTGTGCCCGGACCCTGACACACTCCCTGGTATTCCCGGGCCCTGACGTTGTCCCTGCTGTGCCCGGAGGCTGACGCTGTCCCTGCTGTGCCCGGAGGCTGAAGCTGTCCATGCTGTGCCCGGACCCTGACTCTTTCCCTGCTGTGCCCGGACTCTGACGCTTACCCTGCTGTGCCCGGGCCCTGACGCTGTCCCTGTTGTGCCCGGGCGCGAGTGCTGTCCCTGCTGTGCCCGGGCGCTGACGCTGTCCCTGCTGTGCCCGGACCCTGACGCTGTCCCTCATGTGCCTGGAGGCTGACGCTGTCCCTGCTGTGCCCGGACGCTGACGCTGTCCCTGATGTGCCTGGAGGCTGACGCTGTCCCTGCTGTGCCCTGAGGCTCACACTCTCCCTGCTGTGCTCGGACGCTGATGCTTTCCCTGCTGTGCCCGGACCCTGACACACTCCCTGCTGTTCCCGGGCCCTGACGTTGTCCCTGCTGTGCCCGGAGGCTGACGCTGTCCCTGCTGTGCCCGGAGGCTGACGCTGTCCCTGCTGTGCCCGGACCCTGACTCTTTCCCTGCTGTGCCCGGACTCTGACGCTTTCCCTGCTGTGCCCGGGCCCTGACGCTGTCCCTGCTGTGCCCGGGCGCGAACGCTGTCCCTGCTGTGCCCGGGCGCTGACGCTGTCCCTGCTGTGCCCGGACGCTGACGCTGTCCCCGCTGTGTCCAGATGCTGACGTTGTCCCCGCTGTGCCCGGACGCTGACGCTGTCCCTGCTCAGCCCGGAGGCTGACGCCTTCCCTGCTGTGCCCGGATGCTGACGCTGTACCTGCTGTGCCCGTACGCTGACGCTGTCCCTGCTGTGCCCGGACGCTGACGCTGTCCCCGCTGTGTCCAGATGCTGACGCTGTCCCTGCTGTGCCCGGACGCTGACGCTGTCCCTGATGTGCCTGGACGGTGACACTGTCTCTGCTGTGCCCGGACTCTGATGCTTTTCCTGCTGTGCCTGCACCCTGACGCTGTCCATGCTGTACCCGGGCACTGGCGCGGTCCACCCTGTGCCCGGACCCTGACGCTGTCCCTGCTATGCCCAGGCCCTGACTCCGTCCCTGCTGTGCCCGGACGCTGACGATGTCCCTGCTGTGCCTGGACGCTGACACTGTCCCTGCTGTGCCCAGACGCTGATGCTGTCCCTGCTCAGCCCGGAGGCTGACGCTGTCCCTGCTGTGCCCGGATGCTGACGCTGTCCCTGCTGTGCCCGGACGCTGATGCTTTCCATGCTGTGCCTGGACCCTGACACTCTCCCTGCTGTGCCCGGGCCCTAACGCTGTCCCTGCTGTGCCCGGAGGCTGACGCTGTCCCTGCTGTGCCCGGACCCTGACTCTTTCCCTGCTGTGCCCGGACTCTGACGCTTTCCCTGCTGTGCCCGGCCCCTGACGCTGTCCCTGCTGTGCTCGGGCGCGAACGCTGTCCCTGCTGTGCCCGGGCACTGACGCTGTCCCTGCTGTGCCCGGACGCTGACGCTGTCCCCGCTGTGTCCAGATGCTGACGTTGTCCCCACTGTGCCCGGACGCTGGCGCTGTCCCTGCTCAGCCCGGAGGCTGACGCCTTCCCTGCTGTGCCCGGATGCTGACGCTGTCCCTGCTGTGCCCGTACGCTGACGCTGTCCCTGCTGTGCCCGGACGCTGACGCTGTCCCCGCTGTGTCCAGATGCTGACGCTGTCCCCGCTGTGCCCGGACGCTGACGCTGTCCCTGATGTGCCTGGACGGTGACACTGTCTCTGCTGTGCCCGGACTCTGATGCTTTTCCTGCTGTGCCCGCACCCTGACGCTGTCCATGCTGTACCCGGGCACTGGCGCGGTCCACCCTGTGCCCGGACCCTGACGCTGTCCCTGCTATGCCCAGGCCCTGACTCCGTCCCTGCTGTGCCCGGACGCTGACGATGTCCCTGCTGTGCCCGGACGCTGACGCTGTCCCTGCTCAGCCCGGAGGCTGACGCTGTCCCTGCTGTGCCCGGACGCTGATGTTTTCCATGCTGTGCCTGGACCCTGACACTCTCCCTGCTGTGCCCGGGCCCTAACGCTGTCCCTGCTGTGTCCGGGCGCTGACGCTGTCCCCGCTTTGCCCGGACCGTGATGCTGTCCCTGCCGGGCCCGGAGCTGACACTCTCCCTGCCATGCCCGGGCGCTGTCAGTGTCCCTGCTGTGCCCGGACCCCGACGCTGTCCCTGCTGTGCCCGGACTCTGACGCTGTCCCTGCTGTACCCGGGCCCTGACGCTGACCCTGCTGTGCCCTGGCGCTCATGCTGTCCCTGCTGTGCCCGGGCGCTCATGCTGTCCCTGTCGTGCCCAGACCCTGACACTGTCCCTGATGTGCCCGGACCCTGACGCTGTTCTTGATGTGCCCGGATGCTGACGCTGTCCCTGATGTGCCCGGATGCTGACACTGTCCCTGCTGTGCCCGGAGGCTGACGCTGTCCCTGATGTGCCCGGATGCTGACGCTGACCCTGCTGTGCCTGGGCGCGAGCGCTGTCCCTGCTGTGCCCGGGGGCTGACGCTGTCCCTGCTGTGCCCGGACCCTGACGCTGTCCCTCATGTGCCTGGACACTGACGCTGTCCCTGCTGTGCCCGGACGCTGACGCTGTCCCTGCTGTGCCTGGAGGCTGACGCTGTCCCTGCTGTGCCCGGAGGCTAACGCTCTCCCTGCTGTGCTCGGACGCTGATGCTTTCCCTGCTGTGCCCGGACCCTGACACAGTCCCTGCTGTTCCCGGGCCCTGACATTGTCTCTGCTGTGCCCGGAGGCTGACGCTGTCCCTGCTGTGCCCGGAGGCTGACGCTGTCCCTGCTGTGCCCGGACTCTGACTCTTTCCCTGCTGTGCCCGGACTCTGACGCTTTCCGTGCTGTGCCCGGGCCCTGACGCTGTCCCTGCTGTTCCCGGGCGCGAACGCTGTCCCTGCTGTGCCCGGGCGCTGACCCTGTCCCTGCTGTGCCCGGACGCTGACGCTGTCCCCGCTGTGTCCAGATGCTGACGCTGTCCCCGCTGTGCCTAGACGCTGATGCTGTCCCTGTTGTGCCTGGACGCTGACGCTGTCTTTGCTGTGCCCGGACCCTGATGCTTTTCCTGCTGTACCCGCACCCTGACGCTGTCCATGCTGTGCCCGGGCACTGGCGCGGTCCCCGCTGTGACCAGACCCTGACGCTGTCCCTGCTATGCCCAGACCCTGACACCGTCCCTGCTGTGCCCGGACGCTGACGCTGTCCCTGCTGTGCCCGGATGCTGACGCTGTCCCTGCTGTTCCCGGACACTGACGCTGTCCCTCGTGCCTGGACACTGACGCTGTCCCTGCTGTGCCCGGACACTGACGCTGTCCCTGCTGTGCCCGGAGGCTGACGCTGTCCCTGCTGTGCCCGGAGGCTAACGCTCTCCCTGCTGTGCTCGGACGCTGATGCTTTCCCTGCTGTGCCCGGACCCTGACACACTCCCTGGTGTTCCCGGGCCCTGACGTTGTCCCTGCTGTGCCCGGAGGCTGACGCTGTCCCTGCTGTGCCCGGAGGCTGAAGCTGTCCATGCTGTGCCCGGACCCTGACTCTTTCCCTGCTGTGCCCGGACTCTGACGCTTTCCCTGCTGTGCCCGGGCCCTGACGCTGTCCCTGTTGTGCCCGGGCGCGAGTGCTGTCCCTGCTGTGCCCGGGCGCTGACGCTGTCCCTGCTGTGCCCGGACCCTGACGCTGTCCCTGATGTGCCTGGAGGCTGACGCTGTCCCTGCTGTGCCCGGACGCTGACGCTGTCCCTGATGTGCCTGGAGGCTGACGCTGTCCCTGCTGTGCCCTGAGGCTAACGCTCTCCCTGCTGTGCTCGGACGCTGATGCTTTCCCTGCTGTGCCCGGACCCTGACACACTCCCTGCTGTTCCCGGGCCCTGACGTTGTCCCTGCTGTGCCCGGAGGCTGACGTTGTCCCTGCTGTGCCCGGAGGCTGACGCTGTCCCTGCTGTGCCCGGACCCTGACTCTTTCCCTGCTGTGCCCGGACTCTGACGCTTTCCCTGCTGTGCCCGGGCCCTGACGCTGTCCCTGCTGTGCCCGGGCGCGAACGCTGTCCTTGCTGTGCCCGGGCGCTGACGCTGTCCCTGCTGTGCCCAGACGCTGACGCTGTCCCCGCTGTGTCCAGATGCTGACGCTGTCCCCGCTGTGCCTAGACGCTGATGCTGTCCCTGTTGTGCCTGGACGCTGACACTGTCTCTGCTGTGCCCGGACCCTGATGCTTTTCCTGCTGTACCCGCACCCTGACGCTGTCCATGCTGTGCCTGGGCACTGGCGTGGTCCCCGCTGTGACCAGACCCTGACGCTGTCCCTGCTATGCCCAGGCCCTGACACCGTCCCTGCTTTTCCCGGAAGCTGACGCTGTCCCTGATGTGCCCGGCCGCTGACACTGTCCCTGCTGTGCCCGGACCCTGACGCTGTCCCTGCTGTGCCCGGACGCTGACGCTGTCCCCTGCTGTGCCCGGACCCTGACTCTTTCCCTGCTGTGCCCGGACTCTGACGCTTTCCCTGCTGTGCCCGGGCCCTGACGCTGTCCCTGCTGTGCCCGGGCACGAGCGCTGTCCCTGCTGTGCCCAGGCGCTGACGCTGTCCCTGCAGTGCCCAGACGCTGACGCTGTCCCCGCTGTGCCCGGACGCTGACGCTGTCCCTGCTGTGCCTGGACGCTGACACTGTCCCTGCTGTGCCCGGACGCTGACGCTGTCCCTGCTCAGCTCGGGGGCTGACGCCTTCCCTGCTGTGCCAGGACTCTGACGCTGTCCCTGATGTGCCCGGGCGCGGACTCTGTCCCTGCTGTGCCCGGACCCTGAGACTGTTGTGCCCGGATGCTGACACTGTGCCTGATGTGCCCGGACGCTGACGCTGTCCCTGCTGTACCTGGACCCTGACGCTGTCCCTGCTGTACCCGGACCCTGATGCTGTCCCTGCTGTGCCCGGACCCTGAGACTGTTGTGCCTGGACGCTGACATTGTCCCAGCTGTGCCCGGACGCTGACGCTGACTGTGATGCGCCCGGACGCTGACACTGTCCCTGCTGTGCCCGCACCCTGACGCTTACCCAGCTGTGCCCAAACCCTGACACACTCCCTGCTGTGCCCGGGTATTAACGCTGTCCCCGCTTTGCCTGGACCCTGATGCTGTCCCTGCCATGCCCGGCGCTGACACTCTCCCTGCTGTGCCCGGACCCAGAAAGTCTCCCTGCCACGCTGACTGTGATGCGCCCGGACGCTGACACTGTCCCTGCCATGCCCGGCGCTGACACTCTCCCTGCTGTGCCCGGACCCAGAAATTCTCCCTGCCACGCCCGGGCGCTGACACTGTCCCTGCTGTGCCCGAACCCTGACGCTTCTTTCTCTGCTGTGCCCGGACTCTGACGCTGTCCCTGCTGTGCCCGGGCCCTGACGCTGTCTCTGCTGTGCCCGGGCGCGAACGCTGTCCCTGCTTTGCCCGGGCGCTGACGCTGTCCCTGCCGTGCCCGGACTCTGACACTGACCCTGCTGTGCCTGGATCCTGACACTGTCCCTGCTGTGCCCGGACGATGACGCTGTCCCTGATGTGCCCGGACGCTGACGCTGTCCCTGTTGTACCCGGACGCTGACGCTGTCCCTGGACGCTGACGCTGTCCCTACTGTGCCCGGACCCTGTTGCTGTCCCTGCTGTGCCAGGGCGCTGACGCTGTCCCTGCTGTGCCCAGACGCTGACGTTGTCCCCGCTGTGTCCAGATGCTGACGCTGTCCCCGCTGTGCCTAGACGCTGATGCTGTCCCTGTTGTGCCTGGACGCTGACACTGTCTCTGCTGTGCCCGGACCCTGATGCTTTCCCTGCTGTGCCCGGACCCTGACACACTCCCTGCTGTTCCCGGGCCCTGACGTTGTCCCTACTGTGCCCGGAGGCTGACGCTGTCCCTGCTGTGCCCGGTGGCTGACGCTGTCCCTGCTGTGCCCGGACCCTGACTCTTTCCCTGCTGTGCCCGTACTCTGACGCTTTCCCTGCTGTGCCCGGGCCCTGACGCTGTCCCTGCTGTTCCCGTGCGCGAACGCTGTCCCTGCTGTGCCCGGGCGCTGACGTTGTCCCTGCTGTGCCCGGACGCTGACGCTGTCCCCGCTGTGCCAAGACGCTGATGCTGTCCCTGTTGTGCCTGGACGCTGACACTGTCTCTGCTATGCCCGGACCCTGATGCTTTTCCTGCTGTACCCGCACCCTGACGCTGTCCATGCTGTGCCCGGGCACTGGCGCGGTCCCCGCTGTGACCAGACCCTGACGCTGTCCCTGCTATGCCCAGACCCTGACACCGTCCCTGCTGTGCCCGGACGCTGACGCTGTCCCTGCTGTGCCCGGACGCTGACGCTGTCCCTGCTGTTCCCGGACCCTGACGCTGTCCCTCGTGCCTGGACACTGACGCTGTCCCTGCTGTGCCCGGACGCTGACGCTGTCCCTGCTGTGCCCGGAGGCTGACGCTGTCCCTGCTGTGCCCGGAGGCTAATGCTCTCCCTGCTGTGCTTGGACGCTGATGCTTTCCCTGCTGTGCCCGGACCCTGACACACTCCCGGCTGTTCCCGGGCCCTGACGTTGTCCCTGCTGTGCCCGGAGGCTGACGCTGTCCCTGCTGTGCCCGGAGGCTGAAGCTGTCCATGCTGTGCCCGGACCCTGACTCTTTCCCTGCTGTGCCCGGACTCTGATGCTTTCCCTGCTGTGCCCGGGCCCTGACGCTGTCCCTGTTGTGCCCGGGCGCGAGTGCTGTCCCTGCTGTGCCCGGGCGCTGACGCTGTCCCTGCTGTGCCCGGACCCTGACGCTGTCCCTCATGTGCCTGGACACTGACGCTGTCCCTGCTGTGCCCGGAGGCTGACGCTGTCCCTGATGTGCCCGGATGCTGACGCTGACCCTGCTGTGCCCGGGCGCGAGCGCTGTCCCTGCTGTGCCCGGGGGCTGACGCTGTCCTTGCTGTTCCCGGACCCTGACGCTGTCCCTCATGTGCCTGGACACTGACGCTGTCCCTGCTGTGCCCGGACGCTGACGCTGTCCCTGCTGTGCCTGGAGGCTGACGCTGTCCCTGCTGTGCCCGGAGGCTAACGCTCTCCCTGCTGTGCTCGGACGCTGATGCTTTCCCTGCTGTGCCCGGACCCTGACACACTCCCTGCTGTTCCCGGGCCCTGACATTGTCTCTGCTGTGCCCGGAGGCTGACGCTGTCCCTGCTGTGCCCGGAGGCTGACGCTGCCCCTGCTGTGCCCGGACTCTGACTCTTTCCCTGCTGTGCCCGGACTCTGACGCTTTCCGTGCTGTGCCCAGGCCCTGACGCTGTCCCTGCTGTTCCCGGGCGCTGACGCTGTCCCTGCTGTGCCCGGGCGCTGACGCTGTCCCTGCTGTGCCCGGAGGCTGACGCTGTCCCCGCTGTGTCCAGATGCTGACGCTGTCCCCGCTGTGCCTAGACGCTGATGCTGTCCCTGTTGTGCCTGGACGCTGACACTGTCTCTGCTGTGCCCGGACCCTGATGCTTTTCCTGCTGTACCCGCACCCTGACGCTGTCCATGCTGTGCCCGGGCACTGGCGCGACCCCGCTGTGACCAGACCCTGACGCTGTCCCTGCTATGCCCAGACCCTGACACCGTCCCTGCTGTGCCCGGACGGTGACGCTGTACCTGCTGTGCCCGGACGGTGACGCTGTCCCTGCTGTTCCCGGACACTGACGCTGTCCCTCGTGCCTGGACACTGACGCTGTCCCTGCTGTGCCCGGACGCTGACGCTGTCCCTGCTGTGCCCGGAGGCTGACGCTGTCCCTGCTGTGCCCGGAGGCTAACGCTCTCCCTGCTGTGCTCGGACGCTGATGCTTTCCCTGCTGTGCCCGGACCCTGACACACTCCCTGGTATTCCCGGGCCCTGACGTTGTCCCTGCTGTGCCCGGAGGCTGACGCTGTCCCTGCTGTGCCCGGAGGCTGAAGCTGTCCATGCTGTGCCCGGACCCTGACTCTTTCCCTGCTGTGCCCGGACTCTGACGCTTACCCTGCTGTGCCCGGGCCCTGACGCTGTCCCTGTTGTGCCCGGGCGCGAGTGCTGTCCCTGCTGTGCCCGGGCGCTGACGCTGTCCCTGCTGTGCCCGGACCCTGACGCTGTCCCTCATGTGCCTGGAGGCTGACGCTGTCCCTGCTGTGCCCGGACGCTGACGCTGTCCCTGATGTGCCTGGAGGCTGACGCTGTCCCTGCTGTGCCCTGAGGCTCACACTCTCCCTGCTGTGCTCGGACGCTGATGCTTTCCCTGCTGTGCCCGGACCCTGACACACTCCCTGCTGTTCCCGGGCCCTGACGTTGTCCCTGCTGTGCCCGGAGGCTGACGCTGTCCCTGCTGTGCCCGGAGGCTGACGCTGTCCCTGCTGTGCCCGGACCCTGACTCTTTCCCTGCTGTGCCCGGACTCTGACGCTTTCCCTGCTGTGCCCGGGCCCTGACGCTGTCCCTGCTGTGCCCGGGCGCGAACGCTGTCCCTGCTGTGCCCGGGCGCTGACGCTGTCCCTGCTGTGCCCGGACGCTGACGCTGTCCCCGCTGTGTCCAGATGCTGACGTTGTCCCCGCTGTGCCCGGACGCTGACGCTGTCCCTGCTCAGCCCGGAGGCTGACGCCTTCCCTGCTGTGCCCGGATGCTGACGCTGTACCTGCTGTGCCCGTACGCTGACGCTGTCCCTGCTGTGCCCGGACGCTGACGCTGTCCCCGCTGTGTCCAGATGCTGACGCTGTCCCTGCTGTGCCCGGACGCTGACGCTGTCCCTGATGTGCCTGGACGGTGACACTGTCTCTGCTGTGCCCGGACTCTGATGCTTTTCCTGCTGTGCCTGCACCCTGACGCTGTCCATGCTGTACCCGGGCACTGGCGCGGTCCACCCTGTGCCCGGACCCTGACGCTGTCCCTGCTATGCCCAGGCCCTGACTCCATCCCTGCTGTGCCCGGACGCTGACGATGTCCCTGCTGTGCCTGGACGCTGACACTGTCCCTGCTGTGCCCAGACGCTGATGCTGTCCCTGCTCAGCCCGGAGGCTGACGCTGTCCCTGCTGTGCCCGGATGCTGACGCTGTCCCTGCTGTGCCCGGACGCTGATGCTTTCCATGCTGTGCCTGGACCCTGACACTCTCCCTGCTGTGCCCGGGCCCTAACGCTGTCCCTGCTGTGCCCGGAGGCTGACGCTGTCCATGCTGTGCCCGGACCCTGACTCTTTCCCTGCTGTGCCCGGACTCTGACGCTTTCCCTGCTGTGCCCGGGCCCTGACGCTGTCCCTGCTGTGCTCGGGCGCGAACGCTGTCCCTGCTGTGCCCGGGCACTGACGCTGTCCCTGCTGTGCCCGGACGCTGACGCTGTCCCCGCTGTGTCCAGATGCTGACGTTGTCCCCACTGTGCCCGGACGCTGACGCTGTCCCTGCTCAGCCCGGAGGCTGACGCCTTCCCTGCTGTGCCCGGATGCTGACGCTGTCCCTGCTGTGCCCGTACGCTGACGCTGTCCCTGCTGTGCCCAGACGCTGACGCTGTCCCCGCTGTGTCCAGATGCTGACGCTGTCCCCGCTGTGCCCGGACGCTGACGCTGTCCCTGATGTGCCTGGACGGTGACACTGTCTCTGCTGTGCCCGGACTCTGATGCTTTTCCTGCTGTGCCCGCACCCTGACGCTGTCCATGCTGTACCCGGGCACTGGCGCGGTCCACCCTGTGCCCGGACCCTGACGCTGTCCCTGCTATGCCCAGGCCCTGACTCCGTCCCTGCTGTGCCCGGACGCTGACGATGTCCCTGCTGTGCCCGGACGCTGACGCTGTCCCTGCTCAGCCCGGAGGCTGACGCTGTCCCTGCTGTGCCCGGACGCTGATGTTTTCCATGCTGTGCCTGGACCCTGACACTCTCCCTGCTGTGCCCGGGCCCTAACGCTGTCCCTGCTGTGTCCGGGCGCTGACGCTGTCCCCGCTTTGCCCGGACCGTGATGCTGTCCCTGCCGGGCCCGGAGCTGACACTCTCCCTGCCATGCCCGGGCGCTGTCAGTGTCCCTGCTGTGCCCGGACCCCGACGCTGTCCCTGCTGTGCCCGGACTCTGACGCTGTCCCTGCTGTAACCGGGCCCTGACGCTGACCCTGCTGTGCCCTGGCGCTCATGCTGTCCCTGCTGTGCCCGGGCGCTCATGCTGTCCCTGTCGTGCCCAGACCCTGACACTGTCCCTGATGTGCCCGGACCCTGACACTGTTCTTGATGTGCCCGGATGCTGACGCTGTCCCTGATGTGCCCGGATGCTGACACTGTCCCTGCTGTGCCCGGAGGCTGACGCTGTCCCTGATGTGCCCGGATGCTGACGCTGACCCTGCTGTGCCTGGGCGCGAGCGCTGTCCCTGCTGTGCCCGGGGGCTGACGCTGTCCCTGCTGTGCCCGGACCCTGACGCTGTCCCTCATGTGCCTGGACACTGACGCTGTCCCTGCTGTGCCCGGACGCTGACGCTGTCCCTGCTGTGCCCGGAGGCTGACGCTGTCCCTGCTGTGCCCGGAGGCTAACGCTCTCCCTGCTGTGCTCGGACGCTGATGCTTTCCCTGCTGTGCCCGGACCCTGACACAGTCCCTGCTGTTCCCGGGCCCTGACATTGTCTCTGCTGTGCCCGGAGGCTGACGCTGTCCCTGCTGTGCCCGGAGGCTGACGCTGTCCCTGCTGTGCCCGGATTCTGACTCTTTCCCTGCTGTGCCCGGACTCTGACGCTTTCCGTGCTGTGCCCGGGCCCTGACGCTGTCCCTGCTGTTCCCGGGCGCGAACGCTGTCCCTGCTGTGCCCGGGCGCTGACGCTGTCCCTGCTGTGCCCGGACGCTGACGCTGTCCCCGCTGTGTCCAGATGCTGACGCTGTCCCCGCTGTGCCTAGACGCTGATGCTGTCCCTGTTGTGCCTGGACGCTGACGCTGTCTCTGCTGTGCCCGGACCCTGATGCTTTTCCTGCTGTACCCGCACCCTGACGCTGTCCATGCTGTGCCCGGGCACTGGCGCGGTCCCCGCTGTGACCAGACCCTGACGCTGTGCCTGCTATGCCCAGACCCTGACACCGTCCCTGCTGTGCCCGGACGCTGACGCTGTCCCTGCTGTGCCCGGACGCTGACGCTGTCCCTGCTGTTCCCGGACACTGACGCTGTCCCTCGTGCCTGGACACTGACGCTGTCCCTGCTGTGCCCGGACACTGACGCTGTCCCTGCTGTGCCCGGAGGCTGACGCTGTCCCTGCTGTGCCCGGAGGCTAACGCTCTCCCTGCTGTGCTCGGACGCTGATGCTTTCCCTGCTGTGCCCGGACCCTGACACACTCCCTGGTGTTCCCGGGCCCTGACGTTGTCCCTGCTGTGCCCGGAGGCTGACGCTGTCCCTGCTGTGCCCGGAGGCTGAAGCTGTCCATGCTGTGCCCGGACCCTGACTCTTTCCCTGCTGTGCCCGGACTCTGACGCTTTCCCTGCTGTGCCCGGGCCCTGACGCTGTCCCTGTTGTGCCCGGGCGCGAGTGCTGTCCCTGCTGTGCCCGGGCGCTGACGCTGTCCCTGCTGTGCCCGGACCCTGACGCTGTCCCTGATGTGCCTGGAGGCTGACGCTGTCCCTGCTGTGCCCGGACGCTGACGCTGTCCCTGATGTGCCTGGAGGCTGACGCTGTCCCTGCTGTGCCCTGAGGCTAACGCTCTCCCTGCTGTGCTCGGACGCTGATGCTTTCCCTGCTGTGCCCGGACCCTGACACACTCCCTGCTGTTCCCGGGCCCTGACGTTGTCCCTGCTGTGCCCGGAGGCTGACGTTGTCCCTGCTGTGCCCGGAGGCTGACGCTGTCCCTGCTGTGCCCGGACCCTGACTCTTTCCCTGCTGTGCCCGGACTCTGACGCTTTCCCTGCTGTGCCCGGGCCCTGACGCTGTCCCTGCTGTGCCCGGGCGCGAACGCTGTCCTTGCTGTGCCCGGGCGCTGACGCTGTCCCTGCTGTGCCCGGAGGCTGACGCTGTCCCCGCTGTGTCCAGATGCTAACGTTGTCCCCGCTGTGCCCGGACGCTGACGCTGTCCCTGCTCAGCCCGGAGGCTGACGCCTTCCCTTCTGTGCCTGGATGCTGACGCTGTCCCTGCTGTGCCCGTACGCTGACGCTGTCCCTGCTGTGCCCGGACGCTGACGCTGTCCCCGCTGTGTCCAGATGCTGACGCTGTCCCCGCTGTGCCCGGACGCTGACGCTGTCCCTGATGTGCCTGGACGGTGACACTGTCTCTGCTGTGCCCGGACTCTGATGCTTTTCCTGCTGTGCCCGCACCCTGACGCTGTCCATGCTGTACCCGGGCACTGGCGCGGTCCACCCTGTGCCCGGACCCTGACGCTGTCCCTGCAATGCCCAGGCCCTGACTCCGTCCCTGCTGTGCCCGGACGCTGACGATGTCCCTGCTGTGCCTGGACGCTGACACTGTCCCTGCTGTGCCCGGACGCTGACGCTGTCCCTGCTCCGCCCGGAGGCTGACGCTGTCCCTGCTGTGCCCGGATGCTGACGCTGTCCCTGCTGTGCCCGGACGCTGATGCTTTCCATGCTGTGCCTGGACCCTGACACTCTCCCTGCTGTGCCCGGGCCCTAACGCTGTCCCTGCTGTGTCCGGGCGCTGACGCTGTCCCCGCTTTGCCCGGACCGTGACGCTGTCCCTGCCGGGCCCGGAGCTGACACTGTCCCTGCTGTGCCCGGACCCCGACGCTGTCCCTGCTGTGCCCGGACTCTGACGCTGTCCCTGCTGTACCTGGGCCCTGACGCTGACCCTACTGTGCCCTGGCGCTCATGCTGTCCCTGCTGTGCCCGGGCGCTCATGCTGTCCCTGTCGTGCCCAGACCCTGACACTGTCCCTGATGTGCCCGGACCCTGACACTGTCCCTGATGTGCCCGGACGCTGACGCTGTCCCTGCTGTGCCTGGACGCTGACGCTCTCCCTGCTGTGCCCGGACGCTGACGCTGTCCCCGCTGTGTCCAGATGCTGACGCTGTCCCCGATGTGCGCGGATGCTGACGCTGTCCCTGCTGTGCCCGGACGCTGATGCTTTCCATGCTGTGCCTGGACCCTGACACTCTCCCTGCTGTGCCCGGGCCCTAACGCTGTCCCTGCTGTGTCCGGGCGCTGACGCTGTCCCCGCTTTGCCCGGACCGTGACGCTGTCCCTGCCGGGCCCGGAGCTGACACTCTCCCTTCCATGCCCGGGCGCTGTCACTGTCCCTGCTGTGCCCGGACCCCGACGCTGTCCCTGCTGTGCCCGGACTCTGACGCTGTCCCTGCTGTACCCGGGCCCTGACGCTGACCCTGCTGTGCCCTGGCGCTCATGCTGTCCCTGCTGTGCCCGGGCGCTCATGCTGTCCCTGTCGTGCCCAGACCCTGACACTGTCCCTGATGTGCCCGGACCCTGACGCTGTTCTTGATGTGCCCGGATGCTGACGCTGTCCCTGATGTGCCCGGATGCTGACACTGTCCGTGCTGTGCCCGGAGGCTGACGCTGTCCCTGATGTGCCCGGATGCTGACGCTGACCCTGCTGTGCGCGGACGCTGACGCTGTCCCTAATGTACCCGAACGCTGACGCTGTCCCTGGACCCTGACGCTGTCCCTGCTGTGCCTGGACCCTGACACTGTCCCCGCTGTGCCCGGGCGCTGACGCTGTCCCTGCTGTGCCCGAGCCCTGACGCTGTCCCTGCTGTGCCCAGGCGCGAATGCTGTCCCTGCTGTGCGCGGGTGCTGACGCTGTCCCTGCCGTGCCCAGACCCTGACACTGACACTGCTGTGCCTGGATCCTGACACTGTCACTGATGTGCCCGGACGCTAACGCTGTCCCTGATGTGCCTGGGCGCTGACACTCTCCCTACTGTGCCCGGACGATGACGCTGTCCCTGTTGTACCCGGACGCTGACGCTGTTCCCGCACCCTGACGCTGTCCATGCTGTGCCCGGACCCTGTTGCTGTCCCTGCTGTGCCAGGGTGCTGACGCTGTCCCTGCTGTACCCGGACCCTGATGCTTTTACGGCTGTTCCCGCACCCTGACGCTGTCCATGCTGTGCCTGGGCACTGGCGCGGTCCCCGCTGTGCCCAGACCCTGACGCTGTCCCTGCTGTGCCCGGGCCCTGACGCTGTCCCTGCTGTGCCCGGGCGCGAACGCTGTCCCTGCTGTGCCCGGGCGCTGACGCTGTCCCTGCCGTGCCCGGACCCTGACACTGACCCTGCTGTGCTTGGATCCTGACACTGTCCCTGATGTGCCCGGACGCTGACGCTGTCCCTGATGTGCCTGGACGCTGACACTGTCCCTACTGTGCCCGGACGATGACGTTGTCACTGTTGTGCCCGGACGTTGACGCTGACCCTGCTGTGCCCGGTCGCTGACGCTGTCCCTGTTGTACCCACATGCTGACGCTGTCCGTGGACGCTGACGCTGTCCCTGCTGTGCCCGGACGCTGACGCTCTCCCTGCTGTGCCCGGACGCTGACGCTGTCCCCGCTGTGTCCAGATGCTGACGCTGTCCCCGATGTGCCCGGATGCTGACGCTGTCCCCGCTGTGCCCGGACGCTGACGCTGTCCCTGATGTGCCTGGACGCTGACACTGTCTCTGATGTGCCCGGACCCTGATGCTTTTCCTGCTGTGCCCGCACCCTGACGCTGTCCATGCTGTGCCCGTGCACTCGCACGATCCCCGCTGTGCCCAGACCCTGACGCTGTCCCTGCTATGCCCAGGCCCTGACATCGTCCCTGCTGTGCGCAGACGCTGACGCTGTCCCTGCTGTGCCCGGACGCTGATGCTGTCCCTGATGTGCCCGGACGCTGACGCTGTCCCTGATGTGCCCGGACGCTGACGCTGTCCCTGCTGTGCCCGGAGGCTGACGCTGTCCCTGCTGTGCCCGGACCCTGACTCTTTCCCTGCTGTGCCCGGACTCTGACGCTTTCCCTGCTGTGCCCGGGCCCTGACGTTGTCCCTGCTGTGCCCGGAGGCTGACGTTGTCCCTGCTGTGCCCGGAGGCTGACGCTGTCCCTGCTGTGCCCGGACCCTGACTCTTTCCCTGCTGTGCCCGGACTCTGACGCTTTCCCTGCTGTGCCCGGGCCCTGACGCTGTCCCTGCTGTGCCCGGGCGCGAACGCTGTCCTTGCTGTGCCCGGGCGCTGACGCTGTCCCTGCTGTGCCCAGACGCTGACGCTGTCCCCGCTGTGTCCAGATGCTGACGCTGTCCCCGCTGTGCCTAGACGCTGATGCTGTCCCTGTTGTGCCTGGACGCTGACACTGTCTCTGCTGTGCCCGGACCCTGATGCTTTTCCTGCTGTACCCGCACCCTGACGCTGTCCATGCTGTGCCTGGGCACTGGCGTGGTCCCCGCTGTGACCAGACCCTGACGCTGTCCCTGCTATGCCCAGGCCCTGACACCGTCCCTGCTTTTCCCGGAAGCTGACGCTGTCCCTGATGTGCCCGGCCGCTGACACTGTCCCTGCTGTGCCCGGACCCTGACGCTGTCCCTGCTGTGCCCGGACGCTGACGCTGTCCCTGCTGTGCCCGGACCCTGACTCTTTCCCTGCTGTGCCCGGACTCTGACGCTTTCCCTGCTGTGCCCGGGCCCTGACGCTGTCCCTGCTGTGCCCGGGCACGAGCGCTGTCCCTGCTGTGCCCAGGTGCTGACGCTGTCCCTGCAGTGCCCAGACGCTGACGCTGTCCCCGCTGTGCCCGGACGCTGACGCTGTCCCTGCTGTGCCTGGACGCTGACACTGTCCCTGCTGTGCCCGGACGCTGACGCTGTCCCTGCTCAGCTCGGGGGCTGACGCCTTCCCTGCTGTGCCAGGACTCTGACGCTGTCCCTGATGTGCCCGGGCGCGGACTCTGTCCCTGCTGTGCCCGGACCCTGAGACTGTTGTGCCCGGATGCTGACACTGTGCCTGATGTGCCCGGACGCTGACGCTGTCCCTGCTGTACCTGGACCCTGACGCTGTCCCTGCTGTACCCGGACCCTGATGCTGTCCCTGCTGTGCCCGGACCCTGAGACTGTTGTGCCTGGACGCTGACATTGTCCCAGCTGTGCCCGGACGCTGACGCTGACTGTGATGCGCCCGGACGCTGACACTGTCCCTGCTGTGCCCGCACCCTGACGCTTACCCAGCTGTGCCCAAACCCTGACACACTCCCTGCTGTGCCCGGGTATTAACGCTGTCCCCGCTTTGCCTGGACCCTGATGCTGTCCCTGCCATGCCCGGCGCTGACACTCTCCCTGCTGTGCCCGGACCCAGAAAGTCTCCCTGCCACGCTGACTGTGATGCGCCCGGACGCTGACACTGTCCCTGCCATGCCCGGCGCTGACACTCTCCCTGCTGTGCCCGGACCCAGAAATTCTCCCTGCCACGCCCGGGCGCTGACACTGTCCCTGCTGTGCCCGAACCCTGACGCTTCTTTCTCTGCTGTGCCCGGACTCTGACGCTGTCCCTGCTGTGCCCGGGCCCTGACGCTGTCTCTGCTGTGCCCGGGCGCGAACGCTGTCCCTGCTTTGCCCGGGCGCTGACGCTGTCCCTGCCGTGCCCGGACTCTGACACTGACCCTGCTGTGCCTGGATCCTGACACTGTCCCTGCTGTGCCCGGACGATGACGCTGTCCCTGATGTGCCCGGACGCTGACGCTGTCCCTGTTGTACCCGGACGCTGACGCTGTCCCTGGACGCTGACGCTGTCCCTACTGTGCCCGGACCCTGTTGCTGTCCCTGCTGTGCCAGGGCGCTGACGCTGTCCCTGCTGTGCCCAGACGCTGACGCTGTCCCCGCTGTGTCCAGATGCTGACGCTGTCCCCGCTGTGCCTAGACGCTGATGCTGTCCCTGTTGTGCCTGGACGCTGACACTGTCTCTGCTGTGCCCGGACCCTGATGCTTTCCCTGCTGTGCCCGGACCCTGACACACTCCCTGCTGTTCCCGGGCCCTGACGTTGTCCCTACTGTGCCCGGAGGCTGACGCTGTCCCTGCTGTGCCCGGTGGCTGACGCTGTCCCTGCTGTGCCCGGACCCTGACTCTTTCCCTGCTGTGCCCGTACTCTGACGCTTTCCCTGCTGTGCCCGGGCCCTGACGCTGTCCCTGCTGTTCCCGTGCGCGAACGCTGTCCCTGCTGTGCCCGGGCGCTGACGTTGTCCCTGCTGTGCCCGGACGCTGACGCTGTCCCCGCTGTGCCAAGACGCTGATGCTGTCCCTGTTGTGCCTGGACGCTGACACTGTCTCTGCTATGCCCGGACCCTGATGCTTTTCCTGCTGTACCCGCACCCTGACGCTGTCCATGCTGTGCCCGGGCACTGGCGCGGTCCCCGCTGTGACCAGACCCTGACGCTGTCCCTGCTATGCCCAGACCCTGACACCGTCCCTGCTGTGCCCGGACGCTGACGCTGTCCCTGCTGTGCCCGGACGCTGACGCTGTCCCTGCTGTTCCCGGACCCTGACGCTGTCCCTCGTGCCTGGACACTGACGCTGTCCCTGCTGTGCCCGGACGCTGACGCTGTCCCTGCTGTGCCCGGAGGCTGACGCTGTCCCTGCTGTGCCCGGAGGCTAATGCTCTCCCTGCTGTGCTTGGACGCTGATGCTTTCCCTGCTGTGCCCGGACCCTGACACACTCCCGGCTGTTCCCGGGCCCTGACGTTGTCCCTGCTGTGCCCGGAGGCTGACGCTGTCCCTGCTGTGCCCGGAGGCTGAAGCTGTCCATGCTGTGCCCGGACCCTGACTCTTTCCCTGCTGTGCCCGGACTCTGATGCTTTCCCTGCTGTGCCCGGGCCCTGACGCTGTCCCTGTTGTGCCCGGGCGCGAGTGCTGTCCCTGCTGTGCCCGGGCGCTGACGCTGTCCCTGCTGTGCCCGGACCCTGACGCTGTCCCTCATGTGCCTGGACACTGACGCTGTCCCTGCTGTGCCCGGAGGCTGACGCTGTCCCTGATGTGCCCGGATGCTGACGCTGACCCTGCTGTGCCCGGGCGCGAGCGCTGTCCCTGCTGTGCCCGGGGGCTGACGCTGTCCTTGCTGTTCCCGGACCCTGACGCTGTCCCTCATGTGCCTGGACACTGACGCTGTCCCTGCTGTGCCCGGACGCTGACGCTGTCCCTGCTGTGCCTGGAGGCTGACGCTGTCCCTGCTGTGCCCGGAGGCTAACGCTCTCCCTGCTGTGCTCGGACGCTGATGCTTTCCCTGCTGTGCCCGGACCCTGACACACTCCCTGCTGTTCCCGGGCCCTGACATTGTCTCTGCTGTGCCCGGACGCTGACGCTGTCCCTGCTGTGCCTGGAGGCTGACGCTGTCCCTGCTGTGCCCGGAGGCTAACGCTCTCCCTGCTGTGCTCGGACGCTGATGCTTTCCCTGCTGTGCCCGGACCCTGACACACTCCCTGCTGTTCCCGGGCCCTGACATTGTCTCTGCTGTGCCCGGAGGCTGACGCTGTCCCTGCTGTGCCCGGAGGCTGACGCTGCCCCTGCTGTGCCCGGACTCTGACTCTTTCCCTGCTGTGCCCGGACTCTGACGCTTTCCGTGCTGTGCCCAGGCCCTGACGCTGTCCCTGCTGTTCCCGGGCGCTGACGCTGTCCCTGCTGTGCCCGGGCGCTGACGCTGTCCCTGCTGTGCCCGGAGGCTGACGCTGTCCCCGCTGTGTCCAGATGCTGACGCTGTCCCCGCTGTGCCTAGACGCTGATGCTGTCCCTGTTGTGCCTGGACGCTGACACTGTCTCTGCTGTGCCCGGACCCTGATGCTTTTCCTGCTGTACCCGCACCCTGACGCTGTCCATGCTGTGCCCGGGCACTGGCGCGACCCCGCTGTGACCAGACCCTGACGCTGTCCCTGCTATGCCCAGACCCTGACACCGTCCCTGCTGTGCCCGGACGGTGACGCTGTCCCTGCTGTGCCCGGACGGTGACGCTGTCCCTGCTGTTCCCGGACACTGACGCTGTCCCTCGTGCCTGGACACTGACGCTGTCCCTGCTGTGCCCGGACGCTGACGCTGTCCCTGCTGTGCCCGGAGGCTGACGCTGTCCCTGCTGTGCCCGGAGGCTAACGCTCTCCCTGCTGTGCTCGGACGCTGATGCTTTCCCTGCTGTGCCCGGACCCTGACACACTCCCTGGTATTCCCGGGCCCTGACGTTGTCCCTGCTGTGCCCGGAGGCTGACGCTGTCCCTGCTGTGCCCGGAGGCTGAAGCTGTCCATGCTGTGCCCGGACCCTGACTCTTTCCCTGCTGTGCCCGGACTCTGACGCTTACCCTGCTGTGCCCGGGCCCTGACGCTGTCCCTGTTGTGCCCGGGCGCGAGTGCTGTCCCTGCTGTGCCCGGGCGCTGACGCTGTCCCTGCTGTGCCCGGACCCTGACGCTGTCCCTCATGTGCCTGGAGGCTGACGCTGTCCCTGCTGTGCCCGGACGCTGACGCTGTCCCTGATGTGCCTGGAGGCTGACGCTGTCCCTGCTGTGCCCTGAGGCTCACACTCTCCCTGCTGTGCTCGGACGCTGATGCTTTCCCTGCTGTGCCCGGACCCTGACACACTCCCTGCTGTTCCCGGGCCCTGACGTTGTCCCTGCTGTGCCCGGAGGCTGACGCTGTCCCTGCTGTGCCCGGAGGCTGACGCTGTCCCTGCTGTGCCCGGACCCTGACTCTTTCCCTGCTGTGCCCGGACTCTGACGCTTTCCCTGCTGTGCCCGGGCCCTGACGCTGTCCCTGCTGTGCCCGGGCGCGAACGCTGTCCCTGCTGTGCCCGGGCGCTGACGCTGTCCCTGCTGTGCCCGGACGCTGACGCTGTCCCCGCTGTGTCCAGATGCTGACGTTGTCCCCGCTGTGCCCGGACGCTGACGCTGTCCCTGCTCAGCCCGGAGGCTGGCGCCTTCCCTGCTGTGCCCGGATGCTGACGCTGTACCTGCTGTGCCCGTACGCTGACGCTGTCCCTGCTGTGCCCGGACGCTGACGCTGTCCCCGCTGTGTCCAGATGCTGACGCTGTCCCTGCTGTGCCCGGACGCTGACGCTGTCCCTGATGTGCCTGGACGGTGACACTGTCTCTGCTGTGCCCGGACTCTGATGCTTTTCCTGCTGTGCCTGCACCCTGACGCTGTCCATGCTGTACCCGGGCACTGGCGCGGTCCACCCTGTGCCCGGACCCTGACGCTGTCCCTGCTATGCCCAGGCCCTGACTCCGTCCCTGCTGTGCCCGGACGCTGACGATGTCCCTGCTGTGCCTGGACGCTGACACTGTCCCTGCTGTGCCCAGACGCTGATGCTGTCCCTGCTCAGCCCGGAGGCTGACGCTGTCCCTGCTGTGCCCGGATGCTGACGCTGTCCCTGCTGTGCCCGGACGCTGATGCTTTCCATGCTGTGCCTGGACCCTGACACTCTCCCTGCTGTGCCCGGGCCTAACGCTGTCCCTGCTGTGCCCGGAGGCTGACGCTGTCCATGCTGTGCCCGGACCCTGACTCTTTCCCTGCTGTGCCCGGACTCTGACGCTTTCCCTGCTGTGCTCGGGCGCGAACGCTGTCCCTGCTGTGCCCGGGCACTGACGCTGTCCCTGCTGTGCCCGGACGCTGACGCTGTCCCCGCTGTGTCCAGATGCTGACGTTGTCCCCACTGTGCCCGGACGCTGACGCTGTCCCTGCTCAGCCCGGAGGCTGACGCCTTCCCTGCTGTGCCCGGATGCTGACGCTGTCCCTGCTGTGCCCGTACGCTGACGCTGTCCCTGCTGTGCCCGGACGCTGACGCTGTCCCCGCTGTGTCCAGATGCTGACGCTGTCCCCGCTGTGCCCGGACGCTGACGCTGTCCCTGATGTGCCTGGACGGTGACACTGTCTCTGCTGTGCCCGGACTCTGATGCTTTTCCTGCTGTGCCCGCACCCTGACGCTGTCCATGCTGTACCCGGGCACTGGCGCGGTCCACCCTGTGCCCGGACCCTGACGCTGTCCCTGCTATGCCCAGGCCCTGACTCCGTCCCTGCTGTGCCCGGACGCTGACGATGTCCCTGCTGTGCCCGGACGCTGACGCTGTCCCTGCTCAGCCCGGAGGCTGACGCTGTCCCTGCTGTGCCCGGACGCTGATGTTTTCCATGCTGTGCCTGGACCCTGACACTCTCCCTGCTGTGCCCGGGCCCTAACGCTGTCCCTGCTGTGTCCGGGCGCTGACGCTGTCCCCGCTTTGCCCGGACCGTGATGCTGTCCCTGCCGGGCCCGGAGCTGACACTCTCCCTGCCATGCCCGGGCGCTGTCAGTGTCCCTGCTGTGCCCGGACCCCGACGCTGTCCCTGCTGTGCCCGGACTCTGACGCTGTCCCTGCTGTAACCGGGCCCTGACGCTGACCCTGCTGTGCCCTGGCGCTCATGCTGTCCCTGCTGTGCCCGGGCGCTCATGCTGTCCCTGTCGTGCCCAGACCCTGACACTGTCCCTGATGTGCCCGGACCCTGACACTGTTCTTGATGTGCCCGGATGCTGACGCTGTCCCTGATGTGCCCGGATGCTGACACTGTCCCTGCTGTGCCCGGAGGCTGACGCTGTCCCTGATGTGCCCGGATGCTGACGCTGACCCTGCTGTGCCTGGGCGCGAGCGCTGTCCCTGCTGTGCCCGGGGGCTGACGCTGTCCCTGCTGTGCCCGGACCCTGACGCTGTCCCTCATGTGCCTGGACACTGACGCTGTCCCTGCTGTGCCCGGACGCTGACGCTGTCCCTGCTGTGCCCGGAGGCTGACGCTGTCCCTGCTGTGCCCGGAGGCTAACGCTCTCCCTGCTGTGCTCGGACGCTGATGCTTTCCCTGCTGTGCCCGGACCCTGACACAGTCCCTGCTGTTCCCGGGCCCTGACATTGTCTCTGCTGTGCCCGGAGGCTGACGCTGTCCCTGCTGTGCCCGGAGGCTGACGCTGTCCCTGCTGTGCCCGGACTCTGACTCTTTCCCTGCTGTGCCCGGACTCTGACGCTTTCCGTGCTGTGCCCGGGCCCTGACGCTGTCCCTGCTGTTCCCGGGCGCGAACGCTGTCCCTGCTGTGCCCGGGCGCTGACGCTGTCCCTGCTGTGCCCGGACGCTGACGCTGTCCCCGCTGTGTCCAGATGCTGACGCTGTCCCCGCTGTGCCTAGACGCTGATGCTGTCCCTGTTGTGCCTGGACGCTGACGCTGTCTCTGCTGTGCCCGGACCCTGATGCTTTTCCTGCTGTACCCCAACCCTGACGCTGTCCATGCTGTGCCCGGGCACTGGCGCGGTCCCCGCTGTGACCAGACCCTGACGCTGTCCCTGCTATGCCCAGACCCTGACACCGTCCCTGCTGTGCCCGGACGCTGACGCTGTCCCTGCCGTGCCCGGACGCTGACGCTGTCCCTGCTGTTCCCGGACACTGACGCTGTCCCTCGTGCCTGGACACTGACGCTGTCCCTGCTGTGCCCGGACACTGACGCTGTCCCTGCTGTGCCCGGAGGCTGACGCTGTCCCTGCTGTGCCCGGAGGCTAACGCTCTCCCTGCTGTGCTCGGACGCTGATGCTTTCCCTGCTGTGCCCGGACCCTGACACACTCCCTGGTGTTCCCGGGCCCTGACGTTGTCCCTGCTGTGCCCGGAGGCTGACGCTGTCCCTGCTGTGCCCGGAGGCTGAAGCTGTCCATGCTGTGCCCGGACCCTGACTCTTTCCCTGCTGTGCCCGGACTCTGACGCTTTCCCTGCTGTGCCCGGGCCCTGACGCTGTCCCTGTTGTGCCCGGGCGCGAGTGCTGTCCCTGCTGTGCCCGGGCGCTGACGCTGTCCCTGCTGTGCCCGGACCCTGACGCTGTCCCTGATGTGCCTGGAGGCTGACGCTGTCCCTGCTGTGCCCGGACGCTGACGCTGTCCCTGATGTGCCTGGAGGCTGACGCTGTCCCTGCTGTGCCCTGAGGCTAACGCTCTCCCTGCTGTGCTCGGACGCTGATGCTTTCCCTGCTGTGCCCGGACCCTGACACACTCCCTGCTGTTCCCGGGCCCTGACGTTGTCCCTGCTGTGCCCGGAGGCTGACGCTGTCCCTGCTGTGCCCGGACCCTGACTCTTTCCCTGCTGTGCCCGGACTCTGACGCTTTCCCTGCTGTGCCCGGGCCCTGACGCTGTCCCTGCTGTGCCCGGGCGCGAACGCTGTCCTTGCTGTGCCCGGGCGCTGACGCTGTCCCCGCTGTGTCCAGATGCTAACGTTGTCCCCGCTGTGCCCGGACGCTGACGCTGTCCCTGCTCAGCCCGGAGGCTGACGCCTTCCCTTCTGTGCCTGGATGCTGACGCTGTCCCTGCTGTGCCCGTACGCTGACGCTGTCCCTGCTGTGCCCGGACGCTGACGCTGTCCCCGCTGTGTCCAGATGCTGACGCTGTCCCCGCTGTGCCCGGACGCTGACGCTGTCCCTGATGTGCCTGGACGGTGACACTGTCTCTGCTGTGCCCGGACTCTGATGCTTTTCCTGCTGTGCCCGCACCCTGACGCTGTCCATGCTGTACCCGGGCACTGGCGCGGTCCACCCTGTGCCCGGACCCTGACGCTGTCCCTGCAATGCCCAGGCCCTGACTCCGTCCCTGCTGTGCCCGGACGCTGACGATGTCCCTGCTGTGCCTGGACGCTGACACTGTCCCTGCTGTGCCCGGACGCTGACGCTGTCCCTGCTCCGCCCGGAGGCTGACGCTGTCCCTGCTGTGCCCGGATGCTGACGCTGTCCCTGCTGTGCCCGGACGCTGATGCTTTCCATGCTGTGCCTGGACCCTGACACTCTCCCTGCTGTGCCCGGGCCCTAACGCTGTCCCTGCTGTGTCCGGGCGCTGACGCTGTCCCCGCTTTGCCCGGACCGTGACGCTGTCCCTGCCGGGCCCGGAGCTGACACTGTCCCTGCTGTGCCCGGACCCCGACGCTGTCCCTGCTGTGCCCGGACTCTGACGCTGTCCCTGCTGTACCTGGGCCCTGACGCTGACCCTACTGTGCCCTGGCGCTCATGCTGTCCCTGCTGTGCCCGGGCGCTCATGCTGTCCCTGTCGTGCCCAGACCCTGACACTGTCCCTGATGTGCCCGGACCCTGACGCTGTTCTTGATGTGCCCGGATGCTGACGCTGTCCCTGATGTGCCCGGATGCTGACACTGTCCCTGCTGTGCCCGGAGGCTGACGCTGTCCCTGATGTGCCCGGATGCTGACGCTGACCCTGCTGTGCGCGGACGCTGACGCTGTCCCTAATGTACCCGAACGCTGACGCTGTCCCTGGACCCTGACGCTGTTCCTGCTGTGCCTGGACCCTGACACTGTCCCTGCTGTGCCCGGGCGCTGACGCTGTCCCTGCTGTGCCCGAGCCCTGACGCTGTCCCTGCTGTGCCCGGGCGCGAATGCTGTCCCTGCTGTGCGCGGGTGCTGACGCTGTCCCTGCCTTGCCCAGACCCTGACACTGTCCCTGCTGTGCCTGGATCCTGACACTGTCCCTGATGTGCCCGGACGTTGACGCTGTCCCTGTTGTGCCTGGGCGCTGACACTGTCCCTACTGTGCCCGGACGATGACGCTGTCCCTGTTGTACCTGAACGCTGACGCTGTCCCTGGACGCTGACGCTGTCCCTACTGTGCCCGGACCCTGTTGCTGTCCCTGCTGTGCCAGGGTGCTGACGCTGTCCCTGCTGTGCCCGGACCCTGATGCTTTTACGGCTGTTCCTGCACCCTGACGCTGTCCATGCTGTGCCCGGGCACTGGCGCGGTCCCCGCTGTGCCCAGACCCTGACGCTGTCCCTGCTGTGCCCGGGCCCTGACGCTGTCTCTGCTGTGCCCGGGCGCGAACGCTGTCCCTGCTGTGCCCTGGCGCTGACGCTGTCCCTGCCGTGCCCGGACCCTGACACTGACCCTGCTGTGCCTGGATCCTGACACTGTCCCTGATGTGCCCGGACGCTGACGCTGTCCCTGATGTGCCTGGACGCTGACACTGTCCCTACTGTGCTCGGACGATGACGTTGTCACTGATGTGCCCAGACGTTGACGCTGACCCTGCTGTGCCCGGTCGCTGACGCTGTCCCTGTTGTACCCGCATGCTGACGCTGTCCGTGGACGCTGACGCTGTCCCTGCTGTGCCTGGACGCTGACGCTCTCCCTGCTGTGCCCGGACGCTGACGCTGTCCCCGCTGTGTCCAGATGCTGACGCTGTCCCCGATGTGCGCGGATGCTGACGCTGTCCCTGCTGTGCCCGGACGCTGATGCTTTCCATGCTGTGCCTGGACCCTGACACTCTCCCTGCTGTGCCCGGGCCCTAACGCTGTCCCTGCTGTGTCCGGGCGCTGACGCTGTCCCCGCTTTGCCCGGACCGTGACGCTGTCCCTGCCGGGCCCGGAGCTGACACTCTCCCTTCCATGCCCGGGCGCTGTCACTGTCCCTGCTGTGCCCGGACCCCGACGCTGTCCCTGCTGTGCCCGGACTCTGACGCTGTCCCTGCTGTACCCGGGCCCTGACGCTGACCCTGCTGTGCCCTGGCGCTCATGCTGTCCCTGCTGTGCCCGGGCGCTCATGCTGTCCCTGTCGTGCCCAGACCCTGACACTGTCCCTGATGTGCCCGGACCCTGACGCTGTTCTTGATGTGCCCGGATGCTGACGCTGTCCCTGATGTGCCCGGATGCTGACACTGTCCGTGCTGTGCCCGGAGGCTGACGCTGTCCCTGATGTGCCCGGATGCTGACGCTGACCCTGCTGTGCGCGGACGCTGACGCTGTCCCTAATGTACCCGAACGCTGACGCTGTCCCTGGACCCTGACGCTGTCCCTGCTGTGCCTGGACCCTGACACTGTCCCCGCTGTGCCCGGGCGCTGACGCTGTCCCTGCTGTGCCCGAGCCCTGACGCTGTCCCTGCTGTGCCCAGGCGCGAATGCTGTCCCTGCTGTGCGCGGGTGCTGACGCTGTCCCTGCCGTGCCCAGACCCTGACACTGACACTGCTGTGCCTGGATCCTGACACTGTCACTGATGTGCCCGGACGCTAACGCTGTCCCTGATGTGCCTGGGCGCTGACACTCTCCCTACTGTGCCCGGACGATGACGCTGTCCCTGTTGTACCCGGACGCTGACGCTGTTCCCGCACCCTGACGCTGTCCATGCTGTGCCCGGACCCTGTTGCTGTCCCTGCTGTGCCAGGGTGCTGACGCTGTCCCTGCTGTGCCCGGACCCTGATGCTTTTACGGCTGTTCCCGCACCCTGACGCTGTCCATGCTGTGCCTGGGCACTGGCGCGGTCCCCGCTGTGCCCAGACCCTGACGCTGTCCCTGCTGTGCCCGGGCCCTGACGCTGTCCCTGCTGTGCCCGGGCGCGAACGCTGTCCCTGCTGTGCCCGGGCGCTGACGCTGTCCCTGCCGTGCCCGGACCCTGACACTGACCCTGCTGTGCCTGGATCCTGACACTGTCCCTGATGTGCCCGGACGCTGACGCTGTCCCTGATGTGCCTGGACGCTGACACTGTCCCTACTGTGCCCGGACGATGACGTTGTCACTGATGTGCCCGGACGTTGACGCTGACCCTGCTGTGCCCGGTCGCTGACGCTGTCCCTGTTGTACCCACATGCTGACGCTGTCCGTGGACGCTGACGCTGTCCCTGCTGTGCCCGGACGCTGACGCTCTCCCTGCTGTGCCCGGACGCTGACGCTGTCCCCGCTGTGTCCAGATGCTGACGCTGTCCCCGATGTGCCCGGATGCTGACGCTGTCCCCGCTGTGCCCGGACGCTGACGCTGTCCCTGATGTGCCTGGACGCTGACACTGTCTCTGATGTGCCCGGACCCTGATGCTTTTCCTGCTGTGCCCGCACCCTGACGCTGTCCATGCTGTGCCCGTGCACTCGCACGATCCCCGCTGTGCCCAGACCCTGACGCTGTCCCTGCTATGCCCAGGCCCTGACATCGTCCCTGCTGTGCGCAGACGCTGACGCTGTCCCTGCTGTGCCCGGACGCTGATGCTGTCCCTGATGTGCCCGGACGCTGACGCTGTCCCAGATGTGCCTGGACGCTGACACTGTCCCTACTGTGCCCGGATGCTGACGCTGTCCCCGCTGTGCCCGGACGCTGACGCTGTCCCTGCTGTGCCCGGAGGCTGACGCTGTCCCTGCTGTGCCCGGACCCTGACTCTTTCCCTGCTGTGCCCGGACTCTGACGCTTTCCCTGCTGTGCCCGGGCCCTGACGCTGTCCCTGCTGTGCCCGGGCGCGAACGCTGTCCCTGCTGTGCCCGGGCGCTGACGCTGTCCCTGCTGTTCCCGGACACTGACGCTGTCCCTCGTGCCTGGACACTGACGCTGTCCCTGCTGTGCCCGGACGCTGACGCTGTCCCTGCTGTGCCCGGAGGCTGACGCTGTCCCTGCTGTGCCCGGAGGCTAACGCTCTCCCTGCTGTGCTCGGACGCTGATGCTTTCCCTGCTGTGCCCGGACGCTGACACACTCCCTGGTGTTCCCGGGCCCTGACGTTGTCCCTGCTGTGCCCGGAGGCTGACGCTGTCCCTGCTGTGCCCGGAGGCTGAAGCTGTCCATGCTGTGCCCGGACCCTGACTCTTTCCCTGCTGTGCCCGGACTCTGACGCTTTCCCTGCTGTGCCCGGGCCCTGACGCTGTCCCTGTTGTGCCCGGGCGCGAGTGCTGTCCCTGCTGTGCCCGGGCGCTGACGCTGTCCCTGCTGTGCCCGGACCCTGACGCTGTCCCTGATGTGCCTGGAGGCTGACGCTGTCCCTGCTGTGCCCGGACGCTGACGCTGTCCCTGATGTGCCTGGAGGCTGACGCTGTCCCTGCTGTGCCCTGAGGCTAACGCTCTCCCTGCTGTGCTCGGACGCTGATGCTTTCCCTGCTGTGCCCGGACCCTGACACACTCCCTGCTGTTCCCGGGCCCTGACGTTGTCCCTGCTGTGCCCGGAGGCTGACGCTGTCCCTGCTGTGCCCGGAGGCTGACGCTGTCCCTGCTGTGCCCGGACCCTGACTCTTTCCCTGCTGTGCCCGGACTCTGACGCTTTCCCTGCTGTGCCCGGGCCCTGACGCTGTCCCTGCTGTGCCCGGGCGCGAACGCTGTCCCTGCTGTGCCCGGGCGCTTACGCTGTCCCTGCTGTGCCCGGACGCTGACGCTGTCCCCGCTGTGTCCAGATGCTGACGTTGTCCCCGCTGTGCCCGGACGCTGACGCTGTCCCTGCTCAGCCCGGAGGCTGACGCCTTCCCTGCTGTGCCCGGATGCTGACGCTGTCCCTGCTGTGCCCGTACGCTGACGCTGTCCCTGCTGTGCCCGGACACTGACGCTGTCCCCGCTGTGTCCAGATGCTGACGCTGTCCCCGCTGTGCCCGGACGCTGACGCTGTCCCTGATGTGCCTGGACGGTGACACTGTCTCTGCTGTGCCCGGACTCTGATGCTTTTCCTGCTGTGCCCGCACCCTGACGCTGTCCATGCTGTACCCGGGCACTGGCGCGGTCCACCCTGTGCCCGGACCCTGACGCTGTCCCTGCTATGCCCAGGCCCTGACTCCGTCCCTGCTGTGCCTGGACGCTGACGATGTCCCTGCTGTGCCTGGACGCTGACACTGTCCCTGCTGTGCCCGGATGCTGACGCTGTCCGTGCTCCGCCCGGTGGCTGACGCTGTCCCTGCTGTGCCCGGATGCTGACGCTGTCCCTGCTGTGCCCGGACGCTGATGCTTTCCATGCTGTGCCTGGACCCTGACACTCTCCCTGCTGTGCCCGGGCCCTAACGCTGTCCCTGCTGTGCCCGGACCCTGACTCTTTCCCTGCTGTGCCCGGACTCTGACGCTTTCCCTGCTGTGCCCGGGCCCTGACGCTGTCCCTGCTGTGCCCGGGCGCGAACGCTGTCCCTGCTGTGCCCGGGCGCTGACGCTGTCCCTGCTGTTCCCGGACACTGACGCTGTCCCTCGTGCCTGGACACTGACGCTGTCCCTGCTGTGCCCGGACGCTGACGCTGTCCCTGCTGTGCCCGGAGGCTGACGCTGTCCCTGCTGTGCCCGGAGGCTAACGCTCTCCCTGCTGTGCTCGGACGCTGATGCTTTCCCTGCTGTGCCCGGACGCTGACACACTCCCTGGTGTTCCCGGGCCCTGACGTTGTCCCTGCTGTGCCCGGAGGCTGACGCTGTCCCTGCTGTGCCCGGAGGCTGAAGCTGTCCATGCTGTGCCCGGACCCTGACTCTTTCCCTGCTGTGCCCGGACTCTGACGCTTTCCCTGCTGTGCCCGGGCCCTGACGCTGTCCCTGTTGTGCCCGGGCGCGAGTGCTGTCCCTGCTGTGCCCGGGCGCTGACGCTGTCCCTGCTGTGCCCGGACCCTGACGCTGTCCCTGATGTGCCTGGAGGCTGACGCTGTCCCTGCTGTGCCCGGACGCTGACGCTGTCCCTGATGTGCCTGGAGGCTGACGCTGTCCCTGCTGTGCCCTGAGGCTAACGCTCTCCCTGCTGTGCTCGGACGCTGATGCTTTCCCTGCTGTGCCCGGACCCTGACACACTCCCTGCTGTTCCCGGGCCCTGACGTTGTCCCTGCTGTGCCCGGAGGCTGACGCTGTCCCTGCTGTGCCCGGAGGCTGACGCTGTCCCTGCTGTGCCCGGACCCTGACTCTTTCCCTGCTGTGCCCGGACTCTGACGCTTTCCCTGCTGTGCCCGGGCCCTGACGCTGTCCCTGCTGTGCCCGGGCGCGAACGCTGTCCCTGCTGTGCCTGGGCGCTTACGCTGTCCCTGCTGTGCCCGGACGCTGACGCTGTCCCCGCTGTGTCCAGATGCTGACGTTGTCCCCGCTGTGCCCGGACGCTGACGCTGTCCCTGCTCAGCCCGGAGGCTGACGCCTTCCCTGCTGTGCCCGGATGCTGACGCTGTCCCTGCTGTGCCCGTACGCTGACGCTGTCCCTGCTGTGCCCGGACGCTGACGCTGTCCCCGCTGTGTCCAGATGCTGACGCTGTCCCCGCTGTGCCCGGACGCTGACGCTGTCCCTGATGTGCCTGGACGGTGACACTGTCTCTGCTGTGCCCGGACTCTGATGCTTTTCCTGCTGTGCCCGCACCCTGACGCTGTCCATGCTGTACCCGGGCACTGGCGCGGTCCACCCTGTGCCCGGACCCTGACGCTGTCCCTGCTATGCCCAGGCCCTGACTCCGTCCCTGCTGTGCCTGGACGCTGACGATGTCCCTGCTGTGCCTGGACGCTGACACTGTCCCTGCTGTGCCCGGATGCTGACGCTGTCCGTGCTCCGCCCGGTGGCTGACGCTGTCCCTGCTGTGCCCGGATGCTGACGCTGTCCCTGCTGTGCCCGGACGCTGATGCTTTCCATGCTGTGCCTGGACCCTGACACTCTCCCTGCTGTGCCCGGGCCCTAACGCTGTCCCTGCTGTGTCCGGGCGCTGACGCTGTCCCCGCTTTGCCCGGACCGTGACGCTGTCCCTGCCGGGCCCGGAGCTGACACTGTCCCTGCTGTGCCCGGACCCCGACGCTGTCCCTGCTGTGCCCGGACTCTGACGCTGTCCCTGCTGTACCCGGGCCCTGACGCTGACCCTGCTGTGCCCTGGCGCTCATGCTGTCCCTGCTGTGCCCGGGCGCTCATGCTGTCCCTGTCGTGCCCAGACCCTGACACTGTCCCTGATGTGCCCGGACCCTGACGCTGTTCTTGATGTGCCCGGATGCTGACGCTGTCCCTGATGTGCCCGGATGCTGACACTGTCCCTGCTGTGCCCGGAGGCTGACGCTGTCCCTGATGTGCCCGGATGCTGACGCTGACCCTGCTGTGCGCGGACGCTGACGCTGTCCCTAATGTACCCGAACGCTGACGCTGTCCCTGGACCCTGACGCTGTTCCTGCTGTGCCTGGACCCTGACACTGTCCCTGCTGTGCCCGGGCGCTGACGCTGTCCCTGCTGTGCGCGGGTGCTGACGCTGTCCCTGCCGTGCCTGGATCCTGACACTGTCCCTGATGTGCCCGGACGTTGCTGCTGTCCCTGTTGTGCCTGGGCGCTGACACTGTCCCTACTGTGCCCGGACGATGACGCTGTCCCTGTTGTACCCGAACGCTGACGCTGTCCCTGGACGCTGACGCTGTCCCGACTGTGCCCGGACCCTGTTGCTGTCCCTGCTGTGCCAGGGTGCTGACGCTGTCCCTGCTGTGCCCGGACCTTGATGCTTTTACGGCTGTTCCCGCACCCTGACGCTGTCCATGCTGTGCCCGGGCACTGGCGCGGTCCCCGCTGTGCCCAGACCCTGACGCTGTCCCTGCTGTGCCCGGGCCCTGACGCTGTCCCTGCTGTGCCCGGACGCTGACGCTCTCCCTGCTGTGCCCGGACGCTGACGCTGTCCCCGCTGTGTCCAGATGCTGACGCTGTCCCCGATGTGCGCGGATGCTGACGCTGTCCCTGCTGTGCCCGGATGCTGACGCTGTCCCTGCTGTGCCCGGACGCTGATGCTTTCCATGCTGTGCCTGGACCCTGACACTCTCCCTGCTGTGCCCGGGCCCTAACGCTGTCCCTGCTGTGTCCGGGCGCTGACGCTGTCCCCGCTTTGCCCGGACCGTGACGCTGTCCCTGCCGGGCCCGGAGCTGACACTCTCCCTTCCATGCCCGGGCGCTGTCACTGTCCCTGCTGTGCCCGGACCCCGACGCTGTCCCTGCTGTGCCCGGACTCTGACGCTGTCCCTGCTGTACCCGGGCCCTGACGCTGACCCTGCTGTGCCCTGGCGCTCATGCTGTCCCTGCTGTGCCCGGGCGCTCATGCTGTCCCTGTCGTGCCCAGACCCTGACACTGTCCCTGATGTGCCCGGACCCTGACGCTGTCCCTGATGTGCCCGGATGCTGACACTGTCCCTGCTGTGCCCGGAGGCTGACGCTGTCCCTGATGTGCCCGGATGCTGACGCTGACCCTGCTGTGCGCGGACGCTGACGCTGTCCCTAATGTACCCGAACGCTGACGCTGTCCCTGGACCCTGACGCTGTCCCTGCTGTGCCTGGACCCTGACACTGTCCCTGCTGTGCCCGGGCGCTGACGCTGTCCCTGCTGTGCCCGAGCCCTGACGCTGTCCCTGCTGTGCCCAGGCGCGAATGCTGTCCCTGCTGTGCGCGGGCGCTGACGCTGTCCCTGCCGTGCCCAGACCCTGACACTGACACTGCTGTGCCTGGATCCTGACACTGTCACTGATGTGCCCGGACGCTGACGCTGTCCCTGATGTGCCTGGACGCTGACACTGTCCCTACTGTGCCCGGACGATGACGTTGTCACTGATGTGCCCGGACGTTGACGCTGACCCTGCTGTGTCCGGGCGCTGACGCTGTCCCCGCTTTGCCTGGACCGTGACGCTGTCCCTGCCGGGCCCGGAGCTGACACTCTCCCTTCCATGCCCGGGCGCTGTCACTGTCCCTGCTGTGCCCGGACCCCGACGCTGTCCCTGCTGTGCCCGGACTCTGACGCTGTCCCTGCTGTACCCGGGCCCTGACGCTGACCCTGCTGTGCCCTGGCGCTCATGCTGTCCCTGCTGTGCCCGGGCGCTCATGCTGTCCCTGTCGTGCCCAGACCCTGACACTGTCCCTGATGTGCCCGGACCCTGACGCTGTCCCTGATGTGCCCGGATGCTGACACTGTCCCTGCTGTGCCCGGAGGCTGACGCTGTCCCTGATGTGCCCGGATGCTGACGCTGACCCTGCTGTGCGCGGACGCTGACGCTGTCCCTAATGTACCCGAACGCTGACGCTGTCCCTGGACCCTGACGCTGTCCCTGCTGTGCCCGGGCCCTGACGCTGTCCCTGTTGTGCCCGGGCGCGAGTGCTGTCCCTGCTGTGCGCGGGCGCTGACGCTGTCCCTGCTGTGCCCAGGCGCGAATGCTGTCCCTCCTGTGCGCGGGCGCTGACGCTGTCCCTGCCGTGCCCAGACCCTGACACTGACACTGCTGTGCCTGGATCCTGACACTGTCACTGATGTGCCCGGACGCTGACGCTGTCCCTGATGTGCCTGGACGCTGACACTGTCCCTACTGTGCCCGGACGATGACGTTGTCACTGATGTGCCCGGACGTTGACGCTGACCCTGCTGTGCCCGGTCGCTGACGCTGTCCCTGTTGTACCCACATGCTGACGCTGTCCGTGGACGCTGACGCTGTCCCTGCTGTGCCCGGACGCTGACGCTCTCCCTGCTGTGCCCGGACGCTGACGCTGTCCCCGCTGTGTTCAGATGCTGACGCTGTCTCTGATGTGCCCGGACCCTGATGCTTTTCCTGCTGTGCCCGCACCCTGACGCTGTCCATGCTGTGCCCGTGCACTGGCACGATCCCCGCTGTGCCCAGACCCTGACGCTGTCCCTGCTATGCCCAGGCCCTGACATCGTCCCTGCTGTGCGCAGACGCTGACGCTGTCCCTGCTGTGCCCGGACGCTGATGCTGTCCCTGCTGTGCCCAGACTCTGATGCTGTCCCTGCTGTGCCCGGACCCTGATGCTGTCCCTGATGTGCCTGGACATTGACGCTGTCCCTTCTGTGCCGGGACGCTGACGCTGTCCCTGCTGTACCCAGAGGCTGACGCTGTCCCTGCTGTGCCCGGACCCTGACACTCTCCCTGCTGTGCCTGGGCCCTGACGCTGTCCCTGCTGTGCCCGGACCCTGACGCTGTCCCTGATGTGCCCGGACGGTGACACTGTCTCTGCTGTGCCCGGACCCTGATGCTTTTCCTGCTGTGCCCGGATGCTGACGCTGACCCTGCTGTGCGCGGACGCTGATGCTGTCCCTAATGTACCCGAACGCTGACGCTGTCCCTGGACCCTGACGCTGTCCCTGCTGTGCCTGGACCCTGACACTGTCCCTGCTGTGCCCGGGCGCTGACGCTGTCCCTGCTGTGCCCGGGCTCTGATGCTTTCCCTGCTGTGCCCGGGCGCGAACGCTGTCCCTGTTGTGCTCGGGCGCTGACACTGTCCCTGCCGTGCCCAGACCCTGACACTGACCCTGCTGTGCCTGGATCCTGACACTGTCCCTGATGTGCCCGGACGCTGACGCTGTCCATGATGTGCCTGGACGCTGACGCTGTCCCTGATGTGCCTGGGCGCTGACACTGTCCCTACTGTGCCCGGACCCTGTTGCTGTCCCTGCTCTGCCAGGGCGCTGACGCTGTCCCTGCTGTGCCCGGACCCTGTTGCTGTCCCTGCTCTGCCAGGGCGCTGACGCTGTCCCTGCTGTGCCCGGACCCTGATGCTTTTACGGCTGTTCACGCACCCTGACGCTGTCCATGCTGTGCCCGGGCATTGGCGCGGTCCCCGTTGTGCCCAGACCCTGACGCTGTCCCTGCTATGCCCAGGCCCTGACACTGTCCCTGCTGTGCCCGGACGCTGACGCTGTCCCTGCTGTGCCCGGACGCTGACGCTGTCCCTGCTGTGCCCGGACGCTGACGCTGTACCTTCTGTGCCTGGACCCTGACGCTGTCCCTCTTGTGCCCGGAGGCTGACGCTGTCCCTGCTGTGCATGGAGGCTGACGCTGTCCCTGCTGTGCCCGGAGGCTGACGCTGTCCCTGTTGTGCCCGGACCCTGACGCTTTCCCTGCTGTGCCCGGTCTCTGACGCTGTCCCTGCTGTGCCTGCTGTGCCCGGACGCGAACACTGTCCCTGCTGTGCCCGGACGTTGACACTGTCTCTGCTGTGCCCGGACTCTGATGCTGTTCCTGCTGTGCCCGCACCCTGGTACTGTCCATGCTGTGCCCGGGCACTGGCGCGGTCCCCGCTGTGCCCAGACCCTGACGCTGTCCCTGCTATGCCTAGGCCCTGACACCGTCCCTGCTGTGCCCGGACGCTAACGTTGTCCCTGCTGTGCCCAGAGGCTGACGCTGTCCCTGCTGTGCCCGGACCCTGACACTCTCCCTGCTGTGCCTGGGCCCTGACGCTGTCCCTGCTGTGCCCGGACCCTGACGCTGTCCCTGATGTGCCCGGACGGTGACACTGTCTCTGCTGTGCCCGGACCCTGATGCTTTTCCTGCTGTGCCCGGATGCTGACGCTGACCCTGCTGTGCGCGGACGCTGATGCTGTCCCTAATGTACCCGAACGCTGACGCTGTCCCTGGACCCTGACGCTGTCCCTGCTGTGCCTGGACCCTGACACTGTCCCTGCTGTGCCCGGGCGCTGACGCTGTCGCTGATGTGCCCGGACGTTGACGCTGTCCCTGCTGTGCCCGGTCGCTGACGCTGTCCCTGTTGTACACGCACGCTGACGCTGTCCCTGCTATGCCCAGGCCCTGACATCGTCCCTGCTGTGCCCAGACGTTGACGCTGTCCCTGCTGTGCCCGGACGCTGACGCGGTCCCTCCTGTGCCCGGACGCTGACGCTGTCCCTGCTGTTACCGGAGGCTGACGCTGTCCCTGCTGTGCCCGGACCCTGACACTCTCCCTGCTGTGCCCGGGCCCTGACGCTGTCCCTGCTGTGCCCGGAGGCTGACGCTGTCCCTGCTGTGCCCGGACCCTGACGCTTTCCCTGCTGTGCCCGGACTCTGACGCTCTCCCTGCTGTGCCCGGGCCCTGACGCTGTCCCTGCTGTGCCCGGGTGCGAACGCTGTCCCTGCTGTGCCCAAGAAGCTGACGGTGTCCCTGCTGTGACCGGACGCTAACGATCTCCCTGCTGTGCCCGGACTCTGACGCAGTCCCTGCTGTGTCCAGATGCTGACGCTGTCCCCGCTGTGCCCGGACGCTGACGCTGTCCCTGATGTGCCCGGACGGTGACAATGTCTCTGCTGTGCCCGGACCCTGATGCTTTTCCTGCTGTGCCCGGACCCTGACGCTGTCCCTGCTGTGCCCGGATGCTGATGCTGTCCCTGCTGTGCCCGGAGGCTGACGCTGTCCCTGCTGTGCCCGGAGGCTGACACTCTCCCTGCTGTGCCCGGACGCTGATGCTTTCCCTGCTGTGCCCGGAGGCTGACACTCTCCCTGCTGCGGCCGGGCCCTAACGTTGTCCCTGCTGTGCCCAGGTGCTGACGCTCTCCCTGCTGTGCCCGGACGCTGACGCAGTCCCCGCTGTGTCCAGATGCTGACGCTGTCCCCGCTGTGCCCAGACGCTTACGCTGTCCCTGATGTGCCTGGACGGTGACACTATCTCTGCTGTGCCCGGAACCTGATGCTTTTCCTGCTGTGCCCGGATGCTGACGCTGTACCTGCTGTGCCCGGAGGCTGACACTCTCCCTGCTGTGCCCGGACGCTGATGCTTTCCCTGCTGTGCCCGGACCATGACACTATCCCTGCTGCGCCCGGGCCCTAACGCTGTCCCTGCTGTGCCCAGGCGCTGACGCTGTCCCCGCTTTGCCCGCACCCTGACGCTGTCCCTCATGTGCCTGGACACTGACGCTGTGCCTGCTGTGCCCGGACGCTGATGCTGTCCGTGCTGTGCCCGGAGGCTGACGCTGTCCCTGCTGTGCCCGGAGGCTGACGCTGTCCCTGCTGTGCCTGGAGGCTGATGCTGTCCTTGCTGTGCCCGGAGGCTGATGCTGTCACTGCTGTGCCCGGGCCCTGACGCTTTCCCTGCTGTGCCAGGACTCTGACGCTGTCCCTGCTGTGCCCGGAGCCTGACGCTGTCCCTGATGTGCCCGGACACTGACGCTGTCCCTGCTGTGCCCGGACACTAACGCTGTCCCTGCTGTGCCCGGACGCTGACGCTGTTCCTGCTGTGCCCGGACACTGACGCTCTCCCTGCTGTGCCCGGACGCTGACGCTTTCCCTGCTGTGCCTGGATCCTGATACTGTCCCTGATGTGCCCGGACGCTGACGCTGTCCCTGATGTGCCTGGACGCTGACACTGTCCCTACTGTGCCCGGACGATGACGCTGTCCCTGCTGTGCCCGGACGCTGACGCTGTCCCTGCTGTGCCCGGACGCTGACGCTGTACCTTCTGTGCCTGGACCCTGACGCTGTCCCTCTTGTGCCCGGAGGCTGACGCTGTCCCTGCTGTGCATGGAGGCTGACGCTGTCCCTGCTGTGCCCGGAGGCTGACGCTGTCCCTGTTGTGCCCGGACCCTGACGCTTTCCCTGCTGTGCCCGGTCTCTGACGCTGTCCCTGCTGTGCCTGCTGTGCCCGGACGCGAACACTGTCCCTGCTGTGCCCGGACGTTGACACTGTCTCTGCTGTGCCCGGACTCTGATGCTGTTCCTGCTGTGCCCGCACCCTGGCACTGTCCATGCTGTGCCCGGGCACTGGCGCGGTCCCCGCTGTGCCCAGACCCTGACGCTGTCCCTGCTATGCCTAGGCCCTGACACCGTCCCTGCTGTGCCCGGACGCTAACGTTGTCCCTGCTGTGCCCGGACGCTGACGCTGTCCCTGCTGTGCCCGGACCCTGATGCTGTCCCTGCTGTGCCCGGACACTGATGCTGTCCCTGCTGTGCCTGGACGCTGACGCTGTCTCTGCTGTGGCTCGGCCGCTGATGCTTTCCATGCTGTGCCAGGACCCTGACACTCTCCCTGCTGTGCCCGGGCCCTAACGCTGTCCCTGCTGTGCCCGGACGCTGACGCTGTCCCCGCTTTGCCCGGACCCTGACGCTGTCCCTGCCGTGCCCGGAGCTGACACTCTCCCTGCTGTGCCCGGACCCAGACAGTCTCCCTGCCATGCCCGGGCCCTGTCGCTGTCCCTGCAGTGCCTGGACCCCGACGCTTTCCCTGCTCTGCCCGGACTCTGACGCTGTCCCTGATGTGCCCGGGCGCGGACGCTGTCCCTGCTTTGCCCGGACCCTGAGACTGTTGTGCCCGGATGCTGACACTGTCCCTGATGTGCCCGGACGCTGACGCTGTCCCTGCTGTACCCGGACCCTGACGCTGTCTCTGCTGTACCCGGACCCTGACGCTGTCCCTGCTGTGCCCGGACCCTGAGACTGTTGTGCCCGGACGCTGACACTGTCCCTGCTGTGCCCGGACGCTGACTGTGATGCGCCCGGACGCTGACACTGTCCCTGCTGCGCCCGAACCCTGACGCTTACCCAGCTGTGCCCAAACCCTGACACTCTCCCTGCTGTGCCCGGGTAATAACGCTGTCCCCGCGTTGCCTGGACCCTGACGCTGTCCCTGCCATGCCCGGCGCTGACACTCTCCCTGCTGTGCCCGGACCCAGAAAGTCTCCCTGCCACGCTGACTGTGATGCGCCCGGACGCTGACACTGTCCCTGCTATGCCCGGGCCCTGACGCTGTCCCTGCTGTGCCCGGGCACGAACGCTGTCCCTGCTGTGCCTGGGCCCTGACGCTGTCCCTGCTGTGCCCGGGTGCGAACGCTGTCCCTGCTGTGCCCGGGCGCTGATGCTGTTCCTGCCGTGCCCGGACCCTGACACTGACCCTGCTGTGCCTGGATCCTGATACTGTCCCTGATGTGCCCGGACGCTAACGCTGTCCCTGATGTGCCTGGACGCTGACACTGTCCCTACTGTGCCCGGACGATGACGCTGTCGCTGATGTGCCCGGTCGCTGACGCTGTCCCTGTTGTACACGCACGCTGACGCTGTCCCTGCTATGCCCAGGCCCTGACATCGTCCCTGCTGTGCCCAGACGTTGACGCTGTCCCTGCTGTGCCCGGACGCTGACGCTGTCCCTCCTGTGCCCGGACGCTGACGCTGTCCCTGCTGTTACCGGAGGCTGACGCTGTCCCTGCTGTGCCCGGACCCTGACACTCTCCCTGCTGTGCCCGGGCCCTGACGCTGTCCCTGCTGTGCCCGGAGGCTGACGCTGTCCCTGCTGTGCCCGGACCCTGACGCTTTCCCTGCTGTGCCCGGACTCTGACGCTCTCCCTGCTGTGCCCGGGCCCTGACGCTGTCCCTGCTGTGCCCGGGTGCGAACGCTGTCCCTGCTGTGCCCGGGAAGCTGACGGTGTCCCTGCTGTGACCGGACGCTAACGATCTCCCTGCTGTGCCCGGACTCTGACGCAGTCCCTGCTGTGTCCAGATGCTGACGCTGTCCCCGCTGTGCCCGGACGCTGACGCTGTCCCTGATGTGCCCGGACGGTGACAATGTCTCTGCTGTGCCCGGACCCTGATGCTTTTCCTGCTGTGCCCGGACCCTGACGCTGTCCCTGCTGTGCCCGGATGCTGATGCTGTCCCTGCTGTGCCCGGAGGCTGACGCTGTCCCTGCTGTGCCCGGAGGCTGACACTCTCCCTGCTGTGCCCGGACGCTGATGCTTTCCCTGCTGTGCCCGGAGGCTGACACTCTCCCTGCTGCGGCCGGGCCCTAACGTTGTCCCTGCTGTGCCCAGGCGCTGACGCTCTCCCTGCTGTGCCCGGACGCTGACGCAGTCCCCGCTGTGTCCAGATGCTGACGCTGTCCCCGCTGTGCCCAGACGCTTACGCTGTCCCTGATGTGCCCGGACGGTGACACTATCTCTGCTGTGCCCGGAACCTGATGCTTTTCCTGCTGTGCCCGGATGCTGACGCTGTACCTGCTGTGCCCGGAGGCTGACACTCTCCCTGCTGTGCCCGGACGCTGATGCTTTCCCTGCTGTGCCCGGACCATGACACTATCCCTGCTGCGCCCGGGCCCTAACGCTGTCCCTGCTGTGCCCAGGCGCTGACGCTGTCCCCGCTTTGCCCGCACCCTGACGCTGTCCCTCATGTGCCTGGACACTGACGCTGTGCCTGCTGTGCCCGGACGCTGACGCTGTCCGTGCTGTGCCCGGAGGCTGACGCTGTCCCTGCTGTGCCCGGAGGCTGACGCTGTCCCTGCTGTGCCTGGAGGCTGACGCTGTCCCTGCTGTGCCCGGAGGCTGACGCTGTCCCTGCTGTGCCTGGAGGCTGACGCTGTCCTTGCTGTGCCCAGAGGCTGATGCTGTCACTGCTGTGCCCGGGCCCTGACGCTTTCCCTGCTGTGCCAGGACTCTGACGCTGTCCCTGCTGTGCCCGGAGCCTGACGCTGTCCCTGATGTGCCCGGACACTGACGCTGTCCCTGCTGTGCCCGGACACTAACGCTGTCCCTGCTGTGCCTGGATCCTGATACTGTCCCTGATGTGCCCGGACGCTGACGCTGTCCCTGATGTGCCTGGACGCTGACACTGTCCCTACTGTGCCCGGACGATGACGCTGTCCCTGATGTGCCCGGACGTTGACGCTGTCCCTGCTGTGCCCGGTTGCTGATGCTGTCCCTGTTGTACACGCACGCTGACGCTGTCTGTGGACGCTGACGCTGTCCCTACTGTGCCCGGACACTGTTGCTGTCCCTGCTGTGCCAGGGCGCTGACGCTGTCCCTGCTGTGCCCGGACGCTGACGCTCTCCCTGCTGTGCCCGGACGCTGACGCTGTCCCCGCTGTGTCCAGATGCTGACGCTGTACCCGATGTGCCCGGATGCTGACGCTGTCCCCGCTGTGCCCGGACGCTGACGCTGTCCCTGATGTGCCTGGACGCTGACACTGTCTCTGAAGTGCCCGGACCCTGATGCTTTTCCTGCTGTGCCCGCACCCTGACGCTGTCCCTGCTATGCCCGGGCTCTGGCACGGTCCCCGCTGTGCCCAGACCCTGCGCTGTCCCTGCTATGCCCAGGCCCTGACATCGTCCCTGCTGTGCCCAGACGTTGACGCTGTCCCTGCTGTGCCCGGACACTGACGCTGTCCCTGCTGTGCCCGGACCCTGACGCTGTCCCTGATGTGCCTGGACACTGACGCTGTCTCTTCTGTGCCTTGGACGCTGACGCTGTCCCTGCTGTGCCCGGAGGCTGACGCTGTCCCTGCTGTGCCCGGACCCTGACACTCTCCCTGCTGTGCCTGGGCCCTGATCTGTCCCTGCTGTGCCCGGAGGCTGACGCTGTCCCTGCTGTGCCTGGACCCTGACGCTTTCCCGGCTGTACCCGGACTCTGACGCTGTCCCTGCTGTGCCCGGGCCCTGACGCTGTCCCTGCTGTGCCCGGGTGCGAACGCTGTCCCTGCTGTGCCCGGGCACTGACGCTGTCCCTGCTGTGCCCGGACGCTGACGCTCTCCCTGCTGTGCCCGGACGCTGACGCAGTCCCCTCTGTGTCCAGATGCTGACGCTGTCCTAGCTGTGCCCGGACCTTGACGCTGTCCCTGCTGTGCCCGGATACTGACGCTGTCCCTGCTGTGCCTGGACGCTGATGCAGTCCCCTCTGTGTCCTGATGCTGACGCTGTCCCCGCTGTGCCCGGACGCTGACGCTGTCCCTGATGTGCCCGGACGGCGACACTGTCTCTGCTGTGCCCGGACCCTAATGCTTTTCCTGCTGTGCCCGGATGCTGACGCTGTCCCTGCTGTGCCCGGACCCTGACGCTGTCCCTGCTGTGCCCGGATACTGACGCTGTCACTGCTGTGCCTGGACGCTGATGCTGTTCCTGCTGTGCCCGGAGGCTGACGCTGTCCCTGCTGTGCCCGGAGGCTGACGCTCTCCCTGCTGTGCCCGGACGCTGATGCTTTTCCTGCTGTGCCCGGACCCTGACACTCTCCCTGCTCTACCCGGGCCCTAACGCTGTCCCTGCTGTGCCCAGGCGCTGATGCTGTCCCCGCTTTGCCCGGACCCTGACACTGTCCCTCATGTGCCTGGACACTGACGCTGTGCCTGCTGTGCCCGGACGCTGACGCTGTCCCTGCTGTGCCCGGAGGCTGACGCTGTCCCTGCAGTGCCCGGGCCCTGACGCTGTCCCTGCTGTGCCCGGGCCCTGACGCTGTCCCTGCTGTGCCCAGACGCGAACACAGTCCCTGCTGTGCCCGGACATTGACACTGTCTCTGCTATGCCCGGACGCTAATGCTTTTCCTGCTGTGCCCGCACCCTGACACTCTCCCTGCTCTACCCGGTCCCTAACGCTGTCCCTGCTGTGCCCAGGCGCTGATGCTGTCCCTGCTTTGCCCGGACCCTGACACTGTCCCTCATGTGCCTGGACACTGACGCTGTGCCTGCTGTGCCCGGACGCTGACACTGTCCCTGCTGTGCCCGGAGGCTGACGCTGTCCCTGCTGTGCCCGGACCCTGACACTCTCCCTGCTGTGCCTGGGCCCTGACACTGTCCCTGCTTTGCCCGGAGGCTGACGCTGTCCCTGCTGTGCCCGGACCCTGATGCTTTCCCTGCTGTGCCCAGACTCTGACGCTGTCCCTGCTGTGCCCGGGCCCTGACGCTGTCCCTGCTGTGCCCGGGTGCGAACGCTGTCCCTGCTGTGCCCGGGCACTGACGCTGTCCCTGCTGTGCCCGGACGCTGACGCTCTCCCTGCTGTGCCCGGACGCTGACGCAGTCCCCTCTGTGTCCAGATGCTGACGCTGTCCTCGCTGTGCCCGGACCCTGACGCTGTCCCTGCTGTGCCCGGATACTGACCCTGTCCCTGCTGTGCCCGGACGCTGATGCAGTCCCCTCTGTGTCCTGATGCTGACGCTGTCCCCGCTGTGCCCGGACGCTGACGCTGTCCCTGATGTGCCCGGACGGCGACACTGTCTCTGCTGTGCCCGGACCCTAATGCTTTTCCTGCTGTGCTTGGATGCTGACGCTGTCCCTGCTGTGCCCGGACCCTGACGCTGTTCCTGCTGTGCCCGGATACTGACGCTGTCACTGCTGTGCCCGGACGCTGATGCTGTCCCTGCTGTGCCCGGAGGCTGACGCTGTCCCTGCTGTGCCCGGAGGCTGACGCACTCACTGCTGTGCCCGGACGCTGATGCTTTTCCTGCTGTGCCCGGACCATGACATTCTCCCTGCTCTACCCGGCCCCTAACGTTGTCCCTGCTGTGCCCAGGCGCTGATGCTGTCCCCGCTTTGCCCGGACCCTGACACTGTCCCTCATGTGCCTGGACACTGACGCTGTGCCTGCTGTGCCCGGACGCTGACGCTGTCCCTGCTGTGCCCGGAGGCTGACGCTGTCCCTGCTGTGCCCGGGCCCTGACGCTTTCCTGCTGTGCCCGGACTCTGACGCTGTCCCTGCTGTGCCCGGGCCCTGACGCTGTCCCTGCTGTGCCCGGACGCGAACACTGTCCCTGCTGTGCCTAGACATTGACACTGTCTCTGCTGTGCCCGGACGCTAATGCTTTTCCTGCTGTGCCCGCACCCTGACACTCTCCCCGCTTTGCCCGGACCCTGACACTGTCCCTCATGTGCCTGGACACTGACGCTGTGCCTGCTGTGCCCGGACGCTGACGCTGTCCCTGCTGTGCCCGGAGGCTGACGCTGTCCCTGCTGTGCCCGGGCCCTGATGCTTTCCCTGCTGTGCCCGGACTCTGAGGCTGTCCCTGCTGTGCCCGGGCCCTGACGCCGTCCCTGCTGTGCCCGGACGCGAACACTGTCCCTGCTGTGCCCGGACAGTGACCCTGTCTGTGCTGTGCCCGGACCCTGATGCTTTTCCTGCTGTGCCCGCACCTTTGCGCTGTCCCTGCTGTGCCCGGGCACTGACGCTGTCCCTGCTGTGCCCGGACGCTGACGCTTTCCCTGCTGTGGCTCGGATGCTGATGCTTTCCCTGCTGTGCCCGGACCCTGACACTCTCCCTGTTGTGCCCGGGCCCTAACGCTGTCTCTGCGGTGCCCGGGCGCTGACGCTGTCCCCGCTTTGCCCGGACGTTGACTCTGTCCCTGCTGTGCCTGGACACTGACGCTGTGCCTGCTGTGCCCGGACGCTGACGCTGTCCGTGCTGTGCCCGGAGGCTGACGCTGTCCCTGCTGTGCCCGGAGGCTGACGCTGTCCCTGCTCTGCCTAGGCCCTGACACCGTCCCTGCTGTGCCCGGACGCTAACGTTGTCCCTGCTGTGCCCGGACGCTGACGCTGTCCCTGCTGTGCCCGGACCCTGACGCTGTCCCTGCTGTGCCCGGACACTGATGCTGTCCCTGCTGTGCCTGGACGCTGACGCTGTCCCTGCTGTGGCACGGACGCTGATGCTTTCCATGCTGTGCCCAGACCCTGACACTCTCCCTGCTGTGCCCGGGCCCTAACGCTGTCCCTGCTGTGCCCGGACGCTGACGCTGTCCCCGCTTTGCCCGGACCCTGACGCTGTCCCTGCCGTGCCCGGAGCTGACACTCTCCCTGCTGTGCCCGGACCCAGACAGTCTGCCTGCCATGCCCGGGCCCTGTCGCTGTCCCTGCTGTGCCTGGACCCCGACGCTTTCCCTGCTCTGCCCGGACTCTGATGCTGTCCCTGATGTGCCTGGGCGCGGACGCTGTCCCTGCTTTGCCCGGACCCTGAGACTGTTGTGCCCGGATGCTGACACTGTCCCTGATGTGCCCGGACGCTGACGCTGTCCCTGCTGTACCCGGACCCTGACGCTGTCTCTGCTGTACCCGGACCCTGACGCTGTCCCTGCTGTGCCCGGACCCTGAGACTGTTGTGCCCGGACGCTGACACTGTCCCTGCTGTGCCCGGACGCTGACTGTGATGCGCCCGGACGCTGACACTGTCCCTGCTGCGCCCGAACCCTGACGCTTACCCAGCTGTGCCCAAACCCTGACACTCTCCCTGCTGTGCCCGGGTAATAACGCTGTCCCCGCGTTGCCTGGACCCTGACGCTGTCCCTGCCATGCCCGGCGCTGACACTCTCCCTGCTGTGCCCGGACCCAGAAAGTCTCCCTGCCACGCTGACTGTGATGCGCCTGGACGCTGACACTGTCCCTGCTATGCCCAGGCCCTGACGCTGTCCCTGCTGTGCCCGGGCACGAACGCTGTCCCTGCTGTGCCTGGGCCCTGACGCTGTCCCTGCTGTGCCCGAGTGCGAACGCTGTCCCTGCTGTGCCCGGGCGCTGATGCTGTCCCTGCCGTGCCCGGACCCTGACACTGACCCTGCTGTGCCTGGATCCTGATACTGTCCCTGATGTGCCCGGACGCTAACGCTGTCCCTGATGTGCCTGGACGCTGACACTGTCCCTACTGTGCCCGGACGATGACGCTGTCCCTGATGTGCCCGGACGTTGACGCTGTCCCTGCTGTGCCCGGTCGCTGACGCTGTCCCTGTTGTACACGCACGCTGACGCTGTCCCTGCTATGCCCAGGCCCTGACATCGTCTCTGCTGTGCCCAGACGTTGACGCTGTCCCTGCTGTGCCCGGACGCTGACGCTGTCCCTCCTGTGCCCGGACCCTGACACTGTCCCTGATGTGCCTGGACACTGACGCTGTCCCTTCTGTGCCCGGACGCTGACGCTGTCCCTGCTGTTACCGGAGGCTGACGCTGTCCCTGCTGTGCCCGGACCCTGACACTCTCCCTGCTGTGCCCGGGCCCTGACGCTGTCCCTGCTGAGCCCGGAGGCTGACGCTGTCCCTGCTGTGCCCGGACCCTGACGCTTTCCCTGCTGTGCCCGGACTCTGACGCTCTCCCTGCTGTGCCCGGGCCCTGACGCTGTCCCTGCTGTGCCCGGGTGCGAACGCTGTCCCTGCTGTGCCCGGGAAGCTGACGGTGTCCCTGCTGTGACCGGACGCTAACGATCTCCCTGCTGTGCCCGGACTCTGACGCAGTCCCTGCTGTGTCCAGATGCTGACGCTGTCCCCGCTGTGCCCGGACGCTGACGCTGTCCCTGATGTGCCCGGACGGTGACAATGTCTCTGCTGTGCCCGGACCCTGATGCTTTTCCTGCTGTGCCCGGATGCTGACGCTGTCCCTGCTGTGCCCGGACGCTGATGCTGTCCCTGCTGTGCCCGGAGGCTGACGCTGTCCCTGCTGTGCCCGGAGGCTGACACTCTCCCTGCTGTGCCCGGACGCTGATGCTTTCCCTGCTGTGCCCGGAGGCTGACACTCTCCCTGCTGCGGCCGGGCCCTAACGTTGTCCCTGCTGTGCCCAGGCGCTGACGCTCTCCCTGCTGTGCCCGGACGCTGACGCAGTCCCCGCTGTGTCCAGATGCTGACGCTGTCCCCGCTGTGCCCAGACGCTTACGCTGTCCCTGATGTGCCCGGACGGTGACACTGTCTCTGCTGTGCCCGGACCCTGATGCTTTTCCTGCTGTGCCCGGATGCTGACGCTGTACCTGCTGTGCCCGGAGGCTGACACTCTCCCTGCTGTGCCCGGACGCTGATGCTTTCCCTGCTGTGCCCGGACCCTGACACTATCCCTGCTGCGCCCGGGCCCTAACGCTGTCCCTGCTGTGCCCAGGTGCTGACGCTGTCCCCGCTTTGCCCGCACCCTGACGCTGTCCCTCATGTGCCAGGACACTGACGCTGTGCCTGCTGTGCCCGGACGCTGACGCTGTCCGTGCTGTGCCCGGAGGCTGACGCTGTCCCTGCTGTGCCCGGAGGCTGACGCTGTCCCTGCTGTGCCTGGAGGCTGACGCTGTCCTTGCTGTGCCCGGAGGCTGATGCTGTCCCTGCTGTGCCCGGGCCCTGACGCTTTCCCTGCTGTGCCAGGACTCTGACGCTGTCCCTGCTGTGCCCGGAGCCTGACGCTGTCCCTGATGTGCCCGGACACTGACGCTGTCCCTGCTGTGCCCGGACACTAACGCTGTCCCTGCTGTGCCCGGACGCTGACGCTGTTCCTGCTGTGCCCGGACACTGACGCTCTCCCTGCTGTGCCCGGACGCTGACGCTTTCCCTGCTGTGCCTGGATCCTGATACTGTCCCTGATGTGCCCGGACGCTGACGCTGTCCCTGATGTGCCTGGACGCTGACACTGTCCCTACTGTGCCCGGTTGCTGACGCTGTCCATGTTGTACACGCACGCTGACGCTGTCTGTGGACGCTGACGCTGTCCCTACTGTGCCCGGACACTGTTGCTGTCCCTGCTGTGTCAGGGCGCTGACGCTGTCCCTGCTGTGCCCGGGCCCTGACGCTGTCCCTGCTGTGCCCGGGTGCGAACGCTGTCCCTGCTGTGCCCGGGAAGCTGACGGTGTCCCTGCTGTGACCGGACGCTAACGATCTCCCTGCTGTGCCCGGACTCTGACACAGTCCCTGCTGTGTCCAGATGCTGACGCTGTCCCCGCTGTGCCCGGACGCTGACGCTGTCCCTGATGTGCCCGGACGGTGACAATGTCCCTGCTGTGCCCGGTCGCTGACGCTGTCCCTGTTGTACACGCACGCTGACGCTGTCCCTGCTATGCCCAGGCCCTGACATCGTCCCTGCTGTGCCCAGACGTTGACGCTGTCCCTGCTGTGCCCGGACGCTGACGCTGTCCCTCCTGTGCCCGGACCCTGACACTGTCCCTGATGTGCCTGGACACTGACGCTGTCCCTTCTGTGCCCGGACGCTGACGCTGTCCCTGCTGTTACCGGAGGCTGACGCTGTCCCTGCTGTGCCCGGACCCTGACACTCTCCCTGCTGTGCCCGGGCCCTGACGCTGTCCCTGCTGTGCCCGGAGGCTGACGCTGTCCCTGCTGTGCCCGGACCCTGACGCTTTCCCTGCTGTGCCCGGACTCTGACGCTCTCCCTGCTGTGCCCGGGCCCTGACGCTGTCCCTGCTGTGCCCGGGTGCGAACGCTGTCCCTGCTGTGCCCGGGAAGCTGACGGTGTCCCTGCTGTGACCGGACGCGAACGATCTCCCTGCTGTGCCCGGACTCTGACGCAGTCCCTGCTGTGTCCAGATGCTGACGCTGTCCCCGCTGTGCCCGGACGCTGACGCTGTCCCTGATGTGCCCGGACGGTGACAATGTCTCTGCTGTGCCCGGACCCTGATGCTTTTCCTGCTGTGCCCGGATGCTGACGCTGTCCCTGCTGTGCCCGGACGCTGATGCTGTCCCTGCTGTGCCCGGAGGCTGACGCTGTCCCTGCTGTGCCCGGAGGCTGACACTCTCCCTGCTGTGCCCGGACGCTGATGCTTTCCCTGCTGTGCCCGGAGGCTGACACTCTCCCTGCTGCGGCCGGGCCCTAACGTTGTCCCTGCTGTGCCCAGGCGCTGACGCTCTCCCTGCTGTGCCCGGACGCTGACGCAGTCCCCGCTGTGTCCAGATGCTGACGCTGTCCCCGCTGTGCCCAGACGCTTACGCTGTCCCTGATGTGCCCGGACGGTGACACTGTCTCTGCTGTGCCCGGACCCTGATGCTTTTCCTGCTGTGCCCGGATGCTGACGCTGTACCTGCTGTGCCCGGAGGCTGACACTCTCCCTGCTGTGCCCGGACGCTGATGCTTTCCCTGCTGTGCCCGGACCCTGACACTATCCCTGCTGCGCCCGGGCCCTAACGCTGTCCCTGCTGTGCCCAGGCGCTGACGCTGTCCCCGCTTTGCCCGCACCCTGACGCTGTCCCTCATGTGCCAGGACACTGACGCTGTGCCTGCTGTGCCCGGACGCTGACGCTGTCCGTGCTGTGCCCGGAGGCTGACGCTGTCCCTGCTGTGCCCGGAGGCTGACGCTGTCCCTGCTGTGCCTGGAGGCTGACGCTGTCCTTGCTGTGCCCGGATGCTGATGCTGTCCCTGCTGTGCCCGGGCCCTGACGCTTTCCCTGCTGTGCCAGGACTCTGACGCTGTCCCTGCTGTGCCCGGAGCCTGACGCTGTCCCTGATGTGCCCGGACACTGACGCTGTCCCTGCTGTGCCCGGACACTAACGCTGTCCCTGCTGTGCCCGGACGCTGACGCTGTTCCTGCTGTGCCCGGACACTGACGCTCTCCCTGCTGTGCCCGGACGCCTACGCTTTCCCTGCTGTGCCTGGATCCTGATACTGTCCCTGATGTGCCCGGACGCTGACGCTGTCCCTGATGTGCCTGGACGCTGACACTGTCCCTACTGTGCCCGGACGATGACGCTGTCCCTGATGTGCCCGGACGTTGACGCTGTCCCTGCTGTGCCCGGTTGCTGACGCTGTCCCTGTTGTACACGCACGCTGACGCTGTCTGTGGACGCTGACGCTGTCCCTACTGTGCCCGGACACTGTTGCTGTCCCTGCTGTGTCAGGGCGCTGACGCTCTCCCTGCTGTGCCCGGGCCCTGACGCTGTCCCTGCTGTGCCCGGGTGCGAACGCTGTCCCTGCTGTGCCCGGGAAGCTGACGGTGTCCCTGCTGTGACCGGACGCGAACGATCTCCCTGCTGTGCCCGGACTCTGACGCAGTCCCTGCTGTGTCCAGATGCTGACGCTGTCCCCGCTGTGCCCGGACGCTGACGCTGTCCCTGATGTGCCCGGACGGTGACAATGTCTCTGCTGTGCCCGGACCCTGATGCTTTTCCTGCGTGCCCGGATGCTGACGCTGTCCCTGCTGTGCCCGGACGCTGATGCTGTCCCTGCTGTGCCCGGAGGCTGACGCTGTCCCTGCTGTGCCCGGAGGCTGACACTCTCCCTGCTGTGCCCGGACGCTGATGCTTTCCCTGCTGTGCCCGGAGGCTGACACTCTCCCTGCTGCGGCCGGGCCCTAACGTTGTCCCTGCGGCGCCCAGGCGCTGACGCTCTCCCTGCTGTGCCCGGACGCTGACGCAGTCCCCGCTGTGTCCAGATGCTGACGCTGTCCCCGCTGTGCCCAGACGCTTACGCTGTCCCTGATGTGCCCGGACGGTGACACTGTCTCTGCTGTGCCCGGACCCTGATGCTTTTCCTGCTGTGCCCGGATGCTGACGCTGTACCTGCTGTGCCCAGAGGCTGACACTCTCCCTGCTGTGCCCGGACGCTGATGCTTTCCCTGCTGTGCCCGGACCCTGACACTATCCCTGCTGCGCCCGGGCCCTAACGCTGTCCCTGCTGTGCCCAGGCGCTGACGCTGTCCCCGCTTTGCCCGCACCCTGACGCTGCCCCTCATGTGCCTGGACACTGACGCTGTGCCTGCTGTGCCCGGACGCTGACGCTGTCCGTGCTGTGCCCGGAGGCTGACGCTGTCCCTGCTGTGCCCGGAGGCTGACGCTGTCCCTGCTGTGCCTGGAGGCTGATGCTGTCCTTGCTGTGCCCAGAGGCTGATGCTGTCCCTGCTGTGCCCGGGCCCTGACGCTTTCCCTGCTGTGCCAGGACTCTGACGCTGTCCCTGCTGTGCCCAGAGCCTGACGCTGTCCCTGATGTGCCCGGACACTGACGCTGTCCCTGCTGTGCCCGGACACTAACGCTGTCCCTGCTGTGCCCGGACGCTGACGCTGTTCCTGCTGTGCCCGGACACTGACGCTCTCCCTGCTGTGCCCGGACGCTGACGCTTTCCCTGCTGTGCCTGGATCCTGATACTGTCCCTGATGTGCCCGGACGCTGATGCTGTCCCTGATGTGCCTGGACGCTGACACTGTCCCTACTGTGCCCGGACGATGACGCTGTCCCTGATGTGCCCGGACGTTGACGCTGTCCCTGCTGTGCCCGGTTGCTGACGCTGTCCCTGTTGTACACGCACGCTGACGCTGTCTGTGGACGCTGACGCTGTCCCTACTGTGCCCGGACACTGTTGCTGTCCCTGTTGTGTCAGGGCGCTGACGCTGTCCCTGCTGTGCCCGGACACTGACGCTCTCCCTGCTGTGCCCGGACGCTGACGCTGTCCCCGCTGTGTCCAGATGCTGACGCTGTACCCGATGTGCCCGGATGCTGACGCTGTCCCCGCTGTGCCCGGACGCTGACGCTGTCCCTGATGTGCCTGGACGCTGACACTGTCTCTGAAGTGCCCGGACCCTGATGCTTTTCCTGCTGTGCCCGCACCCTGACGCTGTCCCTGCTATGCCCGGGCTCTGGCACGGTCCCCGCTGTGCCCAGACCCTGCCCTGTCCCTGCTATGCCCAGGCCCTGACATCGTCCCTGCTGTGCCCAGACGTTGACGCTGTCCCTGCTGTGCCCGGACACTGACGCTGTCCCTGCTGTGCCCGGACCCTGACGCTGTCCCTGATGTGCCTGGACACTGACGCTGTCCCTTCTGTGCCTTGGACGCTGACGCTGTCCCTGCTGTGCCCGGAGGCTGACGCTGTCCCTGCTGTGCCCGGACCCTGACACTCTCCCTGCTGTGCCTGGGCCCTGACACTGTCCCTGCTGTGCTCGGAGGCTGACGCTGTCCCTGCTGTGCCTGGACCCTGACGCTTTCCCGGCTGTACCCGGACTCTGACGCTGTCCCTGCTGTGCCCGGGCCCTGACGCTGTCCCTGCTGTGCCCGGGTGCGAACGCTGTCCCTGCTGTGCCCGGGCACTGACGCTGTCCCTGCTGTGCCCGGACGCTGACGCTCTCCCTGCTGTGCCCAGACGCTGACGCAGTCCCCTCTGTGTCCAGTTGCTGACGCTGTCCTCGCTGTGCCCGGACCCTGACGCTGTCCCTGCTGTGCCCGGATACTGACGCTGTCCCTGCTGTGCCTGGACGCTGATGCAGTCCCCTCTGTGTCCTGATGCTGACGCTGTCCCCGCTGTGCCCGGACGCTGACGCTGTCCCTGATGTGCCCGGAGGGCGACACTGTCTCTGCTGTGCCCGGACCCTAATGCTTTTCCTGCTGTGCCCGGATGCTGACGCTGTCCCTGCTGTGCCCGGCCTGACGCTTTCCCTGCTGTGCCCGGATACTGACGCTGTCACTGCTGTGCCTGGACGCTGATGCTGTTCCTGCTGTGCCCGGAGGCTGACGCTGTCCCTGCTGTGCCCGGAGGCTGACGCTCTCCCTGCTGTGCCCGGACGCTGATGCTTTTCCTGCTGTGCCCGGACCCTGACACTCTCCCTGCTCTACCCGGGCCCTAACGCTGTCCCTGCTGTGCCCAGGCGCTGATGCTGTCCCCGCTTTGCCCGGACCCTGACACTGTCCCTCATGTGCCTGGACACTGACGCTGAGCCTGCTGTGCCCGGACGCTGACGCTGTCCCTGCTGTGCCCGGAGGCTGACGCTGTCCCTGCAGTGCCCGGGCCCTGACGCTTTCCTGCTGTGCCCGGACTCTGACGCTGTCCCTGCTGTGCCCGGGCCCTGACGCTGTCCCTGCTGTGCCCAGACGCGAACACTGTCCCTGCTGTGCCTAGACATTGACACTGTCTCTGCTGTGCCCGGACGCTAATGCTTTTCCTGCTGTGCCCGCACCCTGACACTCTCCCTGCTCTACTCGGTCCCTAACGCTGTCCCTGCTGTGCCCAGGCGCTGATGCTGTCCCCGCTTTGCCCGGACCCTGACACTGTCCCTCATGTGCCTGGACACTGACGCTGTGCCTGCTGTGCCCGGACGCTGACGCTGTCCCTGCTGTGCCCGGAGGCTGACGCTGTCCCTGCTGTGCCCGGACCCTGACACTCTCCCTGCTGTGCCTGGGCCCTGACACTGTCCCTGCTTTGCCCGGAGGCTGACGCTGTCCCTGCTGTGCCCGGACCCTGATGCTTTCCCTGCTGTGCCCAGACTCTGACGCTGTCCCTGCTGTGCCCGGGCCCTGACGCTGTCCCTGCTGTGCCCGGGTGCGAACGCTGTCCCTGCTGTGCCCGGGCACTGATGCTGTCCCTGCTGTGCCCGGACGCTGACGCTCTCCCTGCTGTGCCCGGACGCTGACGCAGTCCCCTCTGTGTCCAGATGCTGTCGCTGACCTCGCTGTGCCCGGACCCTGACGCTGTCCCTGCTGTGCCCGGATACTGACCCTGTCCCTGCTGTGCCCGGATGCTGATGCAGTCCCCTCTGTGTCCTGATGCTGACGCTGTCCCCGCTGTGCCCGGACGCTGACGCTGTCCCTGATGTGCCCGGACGGCGACACTGTCTCTGCTGTGCCCGGACCCTAATGCTTTTCCTGCTGTGCTTGGATGCTGACGCTGTCCCTGCTGTGCCCGGACCCTGACGCTGTTCCTGCTGTGCCCGGATACTGACGCTGTCACTGCTGTGCCCGGACGCTGATGCTGTCCCTGCTGTGCCCGGAGGCTGACGCTGTCCCTGCTGTGCCCGGAGGCTGACGCTCTCACTGATGTGCCCGGACGCTGATGCTTTTCCTGCTGTGCCCGGACCCTGATATTCTCCCTGCTCTACCCGGGCCCTAACGTTGTCCCTGCTGTGCCCAGGCGCTGATGCTGTCCCCGCTTTGCCCGGACCCTGACACTGTCCCTCATGTGCCTGGACACTGACGCTGTGCCTGCTGTGCCCGGACGCTGACGCTGTCCCTGCTGTGCCCAGAGGCTGACGCTGTCCCTGCTGTGCCCGGGCCCTGACGCTTTCCTGCTGTGCCCGGACTCTGACGCTGTCCCTGCTGTGCCTGGGCCCTGACGCTGTCCCTCCTGTGCCCGGACGCGAACACTGTCCCTGCTGTGCCCGGACATTGACACTGTCTCTGCTGTGCCCGGACCCTGTTGCTTTTCCTGCTGTGCCCGCACCTTTGCGATGTCCATGCTGTGCCCGGGCACTGGCGCGGTCCCCGCTGTGCCCGGACGCTAATGCTGTCCCTGCTGTGCCCGGACGCTGACGCTGTCCCTGCTGTGCCCGTAGCCTGACGCTGTCCCTGATGTGCCCGGACACTGACGCTGTCCCTGCTGTGCCCGGACGCTGACGCTTTCCGTGCTGTGCCCGGAGGCTGACGCTGTCCCTGCTGTGCCCGGGCCCTGACGCTGTCCCTGCTGTGCCCAGACGCGAACACTGTCCCTGCTGTGCCTAGACATTGACACTGTCTCTGCTGTGCCCGGACGCTAATGCTTTTCCTGCTGTGCCCGTACCCTGACACTCTCCCTGCTCTACCCGGTCCCTAACGCTGTCCCTGCTGTGCCCAGGCGCTGATGCTGTCCCCGCTTTGCCCGGACCCTGACACTGTCCCTCATGTGCCTGGACACTGACGCTGAGCCTGCTGTGCCCGGACGCTGACGCTGTCCCTGCTGTGCCCGGATGCTGACGCTGTCCCTGCAGTGCCCGGGCCCTGACGCTTTCCTGCTGTGCCCGGACTCTGACGCTGTCCCTGCTGTGCCCGGGCCCTGACGCTGTCCCTGCTGTGCCCAGACGCGAACACTGTCCCTGCTGTGCCTAGACATTGACACTGTCTCTGCTGTGCCCGGACGCTAATGCTTTTCCTGCTGTGCCCGCACCCTGACACTCTCCCTGCTCTACTCGGTCCCTAACGCTGTCCCTGCTGTGCCCAGGCGCTGATGCTGTCCCCGCTTTGCCCGGACCCTGACACTGTCCCTCATGTGCCTGGACACTGACGCTGTGCCTGCTGTGCCCGGACGCTGACGCTGTCCCTGCTGTGCCCGGAGGCTGACGCTGTCCCTGCTGTGCCCGGACCCTGACACTCTCCCTGCTGTGCCTGGGCCCTGACACTGTCCCTGCTTTGCCCGGAGGCTGACGCTGTCCCTGCTGTGCCCGGACCCTGATGCTTTCCCTGCTGTGCCCAGACTCTGACGCTGTCCCTGCTGTGCCCGGGCCCTGACGCTGTCCCTGCTGTGCCCGGGTGCGAACGCTGTCCCTGCTGTGCCCGGGCACTGATGCTGTCCCTGCTGTGCCCGGACGCTGACGCTCTCCCTGCTGTGCCCGGACGCTGACGCAGTCCCCTCTGTGTCCAGATGCTGTCGCTGACCTCGCTGTGCCCGGACCCTGACGCTGTCCCTGCTGTGCCCGGATACTGACCCTGTCCCTGCTGTGCCCGGACGCTGATGCAGTCCCCTCTGTGTCCTGATGCTGACGCTGTCCCCGCTGTGCCCGGACGCTGACGCTGTCCCTGATGTGCCCGGACGGCGACACTGTCTCTGCTGTGCCCGGACCCTAATGCTTTTCCTGCTGTGCTTGGATGCTGACGCTGTCCCTGCTGTGCCCGGACCCTGACGCTGTTCCTGCTGTGCCCGGATACTGACGCTGTCACTGCTGTGCCCGGACGCTGATGCTGTCCCTGCTGTGCCCGGAGGCTGACGCTGTCCCTGCTGTGCCCGGAGGCTGACGCTCTCACTGATGTGCCCGGACGCTGATGCTTTTCCTGCTGTGCCCGGACCCTGATATTCTCCCTGCTCTACCCGGGCCCTAACGTTGTCCCTGCTGTGCCCAGGCGCTGATGCTGTCCCCGCTTTGCCCGGACACTGACACTGTCCCTCATGTGCCTGGACACTGACGCTGTGCCTGCTGTGCCCGGACGCTGACGCTGTCCCTGCTGTGCCCGGAGGCTGACGCTGTCCCTGCTGTGCCCGGGCCCTGACGCTTTCCTGCTGTGCCCGGACTCTGACGCTGTCCCTGCTGTGCCTGGGCCCTGACGCTGTCCCTCCTGTGCCCGGACGCGAACACTGTCCCTGCTGTGCCCGGACATTGACACTGTCTCTGCTGTGCCCGGACCCTGTTGCTTTTCCTGCTGTGCCCGCACCTTTGCGATGTCCATGCTGTGCCCGGGCACTGGCGCGGTCCCCGCTGTGCCCGGACGCTAATGCTGTCCCTGCTGTGCCCGGACGCTGACGCTGTCCCTGCTGTGCCCGTAGCCTGACGCTGTCCCTGATGTGCCCGGACACTGACGCTGTCCCTGCTGTGCCCGGACGCTGACGCTTTCCGTGCTGTGCCCGGAGGCTGACGCTGTCCCTGCTGTGCCCGGGCCCTGACGCTTTCCTGCTGTGCCCGGACTCTGACGCTGTCCCTGCTGTGCCCAGACGCGAACACTGTCCCTGCTGTGCCTAGACATTGACACTGTCTCTGCTGTGCCCGGACGCTAATGCTTTTCCTGCTGTGCCCGTACCCTGACACTCTCCCTGCTCTACCCGGTCCCTAACGCTGTCCCTGCTGTGCCCAGGCGCTGATGCTGTCCCCGCTTTGCCCGGACCCTGACACTGTCCCTCATGTGCCTGGACACTGACGCTGTGCCTGCTGTGCCCGGACGCTGACGCTGTCCCTGCTGTGCCCGGAGGCTGACGCTGTCCCTGCTGTGCCCGGACCCTGACACTCTCCCTGCTGTGCCTGGGCCCTGACACTGTCCCTGCTTTGCCCGGAGGCTGACGCTGTCCCTGCTGTGCCCGGACCCTGATGCTTTCCCTGCTGTGCCCAGACTCTGACGCTGTCCCTGCTGTGCCCGGGCCCTGACGCTGTCCCTGCTGTGCCCGGGTGCGAACGCTGTCCCTGCTGTGCCCGGGCACTGACGCTGTCCCTGCTGTGCCCGGACGCTGACGCTCTCCCTGCTGTGCCCGGACGCTGACGCAGTCCCCTCTGTGTCCAGATGCTGTCGCTGACCTCGCTGTGCCCGGACCCTGACGCTGTCCCTGCTGTGCCCGGATACTGACCCTGTCCCTGCTGTGTCCGGACGCTGATGCTGTCCCCGCTGTGCCCGGACGCTGACGCTGTCCCTGATGTGCCCGGACGGCGACGCTGTCCCTGCTGTGCCCGGACCCTGACGCTGTTCCTGCTGTGCCCGGATACTGACGCTGTCACTGCTGTGCCCGGACGCTGATGCTGTCCCTGCTGTGCCCGGAGGCTGACGCTGTCCCTGCTGTGCCCGGAGGCTGACGCTCTCACTGCTGTGCCCGGACGCTGATGCTTTTCCTGCTGTGCCCGGACCCTGATATTCTCCCTGCTCTACCCGGGCCCTAACGTTGTCCCTGCTGTGCCCAGGCGCTGATGCTGTCCCCGCTTTGCCCGGACCCTGACACTGTCCCTCATGTGCCTGGACACTGACGCTGTGCCTGCTGTGCCCGGACGCTGACGCTGTCCCTGCTGTGCCCAGAGGCTGACGCTGTCCCTGCTGTGCCCGGGCCCTGACGCTTTCCTGCTGTGCCCGGACTCTGACGCTGTCCCTGCTGTGCCTGGGCCCTGACGCTGTCCCTCCTGTGCCCGGACGCGAACACTGTCCCTGCTGTGCCCGGACATTGACACTGTCTCTGCTGTGCCCGGACCTTGTTGCTTTTCCTGCTGTGCCCGCACCTTTGCGATGTCCATGCTGTGCCCGGGCACTGGCGCGGTCCCCGCTGTGCCCGGACGCTAATGCTGTCCCTGCTGTGCCCGGACGCTGACGCTGTCCCTGCTGTGCCCGTAGCCTGACGCTGTCCCTGATGTGCCCGGACACTGACGCTGACCCTGCTGTGCCCGGACGCTGACGCTTTCCGTGCTGTGCCCGGAGGCTGACGCTGTCCCTGCTGTGCCCGGAGGCTGACGCTGTCCCTGCTGTGCCCGGAGGCTGACGCTGTCCCTGCTGTGCCCGGACGCTGACGCTGTCCCTGCTGTGCCCGGGCCCTGATGCTTTCCCTGCTGTGCCCGGACTCTGACGCTGTCCCTGCTGTGCCCGGGCCCTGACGCCGTCCCTGCTGTGCCCGGACGCGAACACTGTCCCTGCTGTGCCCGGACAGTGACCCTGTCTCTGCTGTGCCCGGACCCTGATGCTTTTCATGCTGTGCCCGCACCTTTGCGCTGTCCCTGCTGTGCCCGGGCACTGACGCTGTCCCTGCTGTGCCCGGACGCTGACGCTTTCCCTGCTGTGGCTCGGATGCTGATGCTTTCCCTGCTGTGCCCGGTCCCTGACACTCTCCCTGTTGTGCCCGGGCCCTAACGCTGTCTCTGCGGTGCCCGGGCGCTGACGCTGTCCCCGCTTAGCCCGGACGTTGACTCTGTCCCTGCTGTGCCTGGACACTGACGCTGTGCCTGCTGTGCCCGGACGCTGACGCTGTCCGTGCTGTGCCCGGAGGCTGACGCTGTCCCTGCTGTGCCCGGAGGCTGACGCTGTCCCTGCTGTGCCTGGAGTCTGACACTGTCACTGCTGTGCCCGGAGGCTGACGCTGTCCCTGCTGTGCCCGGAACTTTAGGCTTTCCCTGCTGTGCCCGGACTCTGACGCTCTCCCTGCTGTGCCCGGGCCCTGACGCTGTCCCTGCTCTACCCGGGCCCTAACGCTGTCCCTGCTGTGCCCAGGCGCTGATGCTGTCCCCGCTTTGCCCGGACCCTGACACTGTCCCTCATGTGCCTGGACACTGACGCTGTGCCTGCTGTGCCCGGACGCTGACACTGTCCCTGCTGTGCCCGGGCCCTGACGCTGTCCCTGCTGTGCCCGGACGCGAACACTGTCCGTGCTGTGCCCGGACATTGACACTGTCTCTGCTGTGCCCGGACCCTATTGCTTTTCCTGCTGTGCCCGCACCTTTGCGCTGTCCATGCTGTGCCCGGGCACTGGCGCGGTCCCCGCTGTGCCCAGACGCTGATGCTGTCCCTGCTGTGCCCGGACGCTGACGCTGTCCCTGCTGTGCCCGGAGCCTGACGCTGTCCCTGATGTGCCCAGACACTGACGCTGTCCCTGCTGTGCCCGGACGCTGACGCTGTCCGTGCTGTGCCCGGAGGCTGACGCTGTCCCTGCTGTGCCCGGAGGCTGACGCTGTCCATGCTGTGCCCGGAGGCTGACGCTGTCCCTGCTGTGCCCAGGCCCTGACGCTTTCCCTGCTGTGCCCGGACTCTGACGCTGTCCCTGCTGTGCCCGGGCCCTGACGCTGTCCCTGCTGTGCCCGGACGCGAACACTGTCCCTGCTGTGCCCGGACAGTGACACTGTCTCTGCTGTGCCCGGACCCTGATGCTTTTCCTGCTGTGCCCGCACCTTTGCGCTGTCCCGGCTGTGCCCGGGCACTGGCGCGGTCCCCGCTGTGCCCGGACGCTGATGCTGTCCCTGCTGTGCCCGGATGCTGACGCTGTCCCTGCTGTGCCCGGAGCCTGACGCTGTCCCTGATGTGCCCGGACACTGACGCTGTCCCTGCTGTGCCCGGAAGCTAACGCTGTCCCTGCTGTGTCCGGACGCTGACGCTGTCCCTGCTGTGCCCGGACCCTGACGCTGTCCCTGCTGTGCCCAGACGCTGACGCTGTCCCTGCTGTGCCCGGAGCCTGACGCTGTTCCTGATGTGCCCGGACACTGACGCTGTCCCTGCTGTGCCCGGACACTAACGCTGTCCCTGCTGTGTCTGGACGCTGATGCTGTCCCTGCTGTGCCCGGATGCGAACACTGTCCCTGCTGTGCCCGGACAGTGACACTGTCTCTGCTGTGCCCGGACCCTGATGCTTTTCCTGCTGTGCCCGTACCTTTGCGCTGTCCCTGCTGTGCCCGGGCACTGACGCTGTCCCTGCTGTGCCCGGACGCTGACGCTGTCCCTGCTGTGGCTCGGATGCTGATGCTTTCCCTGCTGTGCCCGGACCCTGACACTCTCCCTGTTGTGCCCGGGCCCTAACGCTGTCTCTGCGGTGCCCGGGCGCTGACGCTGTCCCCGCTTTGCCCGGACGTTGACGCTGTCCCTGCTGTGCCTGGACACTGACGCTGTGCCTGCTGTGCCCGGACGCTGACGCTGTCCGTGCTGTGCCCGGAGGCTGACGCTGTCCTTGCTGTGCCCGGAGGCTGACGCTGTCCCTGCTGTGCCTGGAGGCTGACACTGTCACTGCTGTGCCCGGAGGCTGACGCTGTCTCTGCTGTGCCCGGACCTTTAGGCTTTCCCTGCTGTGCCCGGACTCTGACACTCTCCCTGCTGTGCCCGGGCCCTGACGCTGTCCCTGCTCTACCCGGGCCCTAACGCTGTCCCTGCTGTGCCCAGGCGCTGATGCTGTCCCCGCTTTGCCCGGACCCTGACACTGTCCCTCATGTGCCTGGACACTGACGCTGTGCCTGCTGTGCCCGGACGCTGACGCTGTCCCTGCTGTGCCCGAGACTGAAGCTGTCCCTGCTGTGCCCGGAGCCTGACGCTGTTCCTGATGTGCCCGGACACTGACGCAGTCCCTGCTGTGCCCGGACACTAACGCTGTCCCTGCTGTGTCTGGACGCTGACGCTGTCCCTGCTGTGCCCGGACCCTGACGCTGTCCCTGCTTTGCCCGGACACTGACGCTGTCCCTGCTGTGCCCGGACGCTGACGCTTTCCCTGCTGTGGCTCGCATGCTGATGCTTTCCCTGCTGTGCCCGGACCCTGACACTCTCCCTGTTGTGCCCGGGCCCTAACGCTGTCTCTGCGGTGACCGGGCGCTGACGCTGTCCCCGCTTTGACCGGACGTTGACGCTGTCCCTGCTGTGCCTGGACACTGACGCTGTGAGTGCTGTGCCCGGACGCTGACGCTGTCCGTGCTGTGCCCGGAGGCTGACGCTGTCCCTGCTGTGCCTGGAGGCTGACGCTGTCCCTGCTGTGCCCGGACCCTGACGCTTTCCCTGCTGTGCCCGGACTCTGACGCTCACCCTGCTGTGCCCGGGCCCTGACGCTGTCCCTGCTGTGCCCGGGTGCGAACGCTGTCCCTGCTGTGCCGGGGCGCTGACGCTGTCCCTGCTGTGCCCGGGCGCTAACGATCTCCCTGCTGTGCCCGGACTCTGACGCAGTCCCAGCTGTGTCCGGACGCTGACGCAGTCGCCTCTGTGTCCTGATGCTGACGCTGTCCCCGCTGTGCCCAGACGCTGACGCTGTCCCTGATGTGCCCGGAAGGTGACACTGTCTCTGCTGTGCCCGGACCCTGATGCTTTTCCTGCTGTGCCCGGACCCTGACGCTGTCCCTGCTGTGCCCGGACGCTGATGCTGTCCCTGCTGTGCCCGGAGGCTGACGCTGTCCCTGCTGTGCCCGGAGGCTGACACTCTCCCTGCTGTGCCCGGACGCTGATGCTTTCCCTGCTGTGCCCGGACCCTGACACTGTCCCTGCTGCGGCCTGGCCCTAACGTTGTCCCTGCTGTGCCCAGGCGCTGACGCTCTCCCTGCTGTGCCCGGACGCTGACGCTCTCCCTGCTGTGCCCGGACGCTGACGCAGTCCCCGCTGTGTCCAGATTCTGACGCTGTCCCCGGTGTGCCCAGACGCTGACGCTGTCCCTGATGTGCCCGGACGGTGACACTGTCTCTGCTGTGCCCGGACCCTGATGCTTTTCCTGCTGTGCCCGGATGCTGATGCTGTCCCTGCTGTGCCTGGTCCCTGACGCTGTCCCTGATGTGCCTGGACAGTGACGCTGTCCCTGCTGTGCCCGGGCCCTGACTCTTTCCCTGCTGTGCCCGGACTCTGACGGTGTCCCTGCTGTGCCCGGGCCCTGACCCTGTCCCTGCTGTGCCCGCACGCTGATGCTTTCCCTGCTGTGCCCGGACCCCAACGTTGTCCCTGCTGTGCTCAGGCGCTGATGCTCTCCCTGCTGTGCCCGGACACTGACGCTGTCCCTGATGTGCCCGGATGGTGACACTGTCTCTGCTGTGCCCGGACCCTGATGCTTTTCCTGCTGTGCCCGGACCCTGACGCTGTCCCTGCTGTGCCCGGACGCTGATGCTGTCCCTGCTGTGCCCGGAGTCTGACGCTGTCCCTGCTGTGCCCGGAGGCTGACACTCTCCCTGCTGTGCCCGGACGCTGATGCTTTCCCTGCTGTGCCCGGACCCTGACACTGTCCCTGCTGTGGCCGGGCCCTAACGTTGTCCCTGCTGTGCCCAGGCGCTGACGCTCTCCCTGCTGTGCCCGGACGCTGACGCTCTCCCTGCTGTGCCCGGACGCTGACGCAGTCCCCGCTGTGCCCAGACGCTGACGCTGTCCCTGATGTGCCCGGACGGTGACACTGTCTCTGCTGTGCCCGGACCCTGATGCTTTTCCTGCTGTGCCCGGATGCTGATGCGGTCCCTGCTGTGCCTGGACCCTGTCGCTGTCCCTGATGTGCCTGGACACTGACGCTGTCCCTGCTGTGCCCGGACGCTGATGCTGTCCCTGCTGTGCCCAGAGGCTGACGCTGTCCCTGCTGTGCCCGGAGGCTGACGCTCTCCCTGCTGTTTCCAGACGCTGATGCTTTCCCTGCTGTGCCCGGACCCTGACACTCTCCCTGCTGCGCCCGGGCCCTAACGCTGTCCCTGCTGTGCCCAGGCGCTGACGCTGTCCCCGCTTTGCCTGGACCCTGATGCTGTCCATCATGGGCCTGGACACTGACGCTGTGCCTGCTGTGCCCGGATGCTGACGCTGTCCCTGCTGTGTCCTGATGCTGACGCTGTCCCCGCTGTGCCCAGACACTGACGCTGTCCCTGATGTGCCCGGAAGGTGACACTGTCTCTGCTGTGCCCGGACCCTGACGCTTTTCCTGCTGTGCCCGGACCCTGACGCTGTCCCTGCTGTGCCCGGACGCTGATGCTGTCCCTGCTGTGCCCGGAGGCTGACGCTGTCCCTGCTGTGCCCGGAGGCTGACACTCTCCCTGCTGTGCCCGGACGCTGATGCTTTCCCTGCTGTGCCCGGACCCTGACACTGTCCCTGCTGCGGCCTGGCCCTAACGTTGTCCCTGCTGTGCCCAGGCGCTGACGCTCTCCCTGCTGTGCCCGGAGGCTGACGCTCTCCCTGCTGTGCCCGGACGCTGACGCAGTCCCCGCTGTGTACAGATTCTGACGCTGTCCCCGGTGTGCCCAGACGCTGACGCTGTCCCTGATGTGCCCGGACGGTGACACTGTCTCTGCTGTGCCCGGACCCTGATGCTTTTCCTGCTGTGCCCGGATGCTGATGCTGTCCCTGCTGTGCCTGGTCCCTGACGCTGTCCCTGATGTGCCTGGACAGTGACGCTGTCCCTGCTGTGCCCGGGCCCTGACTCTTTCCCTGCTGTGCCCGGACTCTGACGGTGTCCCTGCTGTGCCCGGGCCCTGACGCTGTCCCTGCTGTGCCCGCACGCTGATGCTTTCCCTGCTGTGCCCGGACCCCAACGTTGTCCCTGCTGTGCCCAGGCGCTGACGCTCTCCCTGCTGTGCCCGGACACTGACGCTGTCCCTGATGTGCCCGGATGGTGACACTGTCTCTGCTGTGCCCGGACCCTGATGCTTTTCCTGCTGTGCCCGGACCCTGACGCTGTCCCTGCTGTGCCCGGACGCTGATGCTGTCCCTGCTGTGCCCGGAGTCTGACGCTGTCCCTGCTGTGCCCGGGGGCTGACACTCTCCCTGCTGTGCCCGGACGCTGATGCTTTCCCTGCTGTGCCCGGACCCCAACGTTGTCCCTGCTGTGCCCAGGCGCTGACGCTCTCCCTGCTGTGCCCGGACACTGACGCTGTCCCTGATGTGCCCGGATGGTGACACTGTCTCTGCTGTGCCCGGACCCTGATGCTTTTCCTGCTGTGCCCGGACCCTGACGCTGTCCCTGCTGTGCCCGGACGCTGATGCTGTCCCTGCTGTGCCCGGAGTCTGACGCTGTCCCTGCTGTGCCCGGAGGCTGACACTCTCCCTGCTGTGCCCGGACGCTGATGCTTTCCCTGCTGTGCCCGGACCCTGACACTGTCCCTGCTGTGGCCGGGCCCTAACGTTGTCCCTGCTGTGCCCAGGCGCTGACGCTCTCCCTGCTGTGCCCGGACGCTGACGCTCTCCCTGCTGTGCCCGGACGCTGACGCAGTCCCCGCTGTGCCCAGACGCTGACGCTGTCCCTGATGTGCCCGGACGGTGACACTGTCTCTGCTGTGCCCGGACCCTGATGCTTTTCCTGCTGTGCCCGGATGCTGATGCGGTCCCTGCTGTGCCTGGACCCTGTCGCTGTCCCTGATGTGCCTGGACACTGACGCTGTCCCTGCTGTGCCCGGACGCTGATGCTGTCCCTGCTGTGCCCAGAGGCTGACGCTGTCCCTGCTGTGCCCGGAGGCTGACGCTCTCCCTGCTGTTTCCAGACGCTGATGCTTTCCCTGCTGTGCCCGGACCCTGACACTCTCCCTGCTGCGCCCAGGCCCTAACGCTGTCCCTGCTGTGCCCAGGCGCTGACGCTGTCCCCGCTTTGCCTGGACCCTGATGCTGTCCATCATGGGCCTGGACACTGACGCTGTGCCTGCTGTGCCCGGATGCTGACGCTGTCCCTGCTGTGTCCTGATGCTGACGCTGTCCCCGCTGTGCCCAGACACTGACGCTGTCCCTGATGTGCCCGGAAGGTGACACTGTCTCTGCTGTGCCCGGACCCTGACGCTTTTCCTGCTGTGCCCGGACCCTGACGCTGTCCCTGCTGTGCCCGGACGCTGATGCTGTCCCTGCTGTGCCCGGAGGCTGACGCTGTCCCTGCTGTGCCCGGAGGCTGACACTCTCCCTGCTGTGCCCGGACGCTGATGCTTTCCCTGCTGTGCCCGGACCCTGACACTGTCCCTGCTGCGGCCTGGCCCTAACGTTGTCCCTGCTGTGCCCAGGCGCTGACGCTCTCCCTGCTGTGCCCGGACGCTGACGCTCTCCCTGCTGTGCCCGGACGCTGACGCAGTCCCCGCTGTGTACAGATTCTGACGCTGTCCCCGGTGTGCCCAGACGCTGACGCTGTCCCTGATGTGCCCGGACGGTGACACTGTCTCTGCTGTGCCCGGACCCTGATGCTTTTCCTGCTGTGCCCGGATGCTGATGCTGTCCCTGCTGTGCCTGGTCCCTGACGCTGTCCCTGATGTGCCTGGACAGTGACGCTGTCCCTGCTGTGCCCGGGCCCTGACTCTTTCCCTGCTGTGCCCGGACTCTGACGGTGTCCCTGCTGTGCCCGGGCCCTGACGCTGTCCCTGCTGTGCCCGCACGCTGATGCTTTCCCTGCTGTGCCCGGACCCCAACGTTGTCCCTGCTGTGCCCAGGCGCTGACGCTCTCCCTGCTGTGCCCGGACACTGACGCTGTCCCTGATGTGCCCGGATGGTGACACTGTCTCTGCTGTGCCCGGACCCTGATGCTTTTCCTGCTGTGCCCGGACCCTGACGCTGTCCCTGCTGTGCCCGGACGCTGATGCTGTCCCTGCTGTGCCCGGAGTCTGACGCTGTCCCTGCTGTGCCCGGAGGCTGACACTCTCCCTGCTGTGCCCGGACGCTGATGCTTTCCCTGCTGTGCCCGGACCCTGACACTGTCCCTGCTGTGGCCGGGCCCTAACATTGTCCCTGCTGTGCCCAGGCGCTGACGCTCTCCCTGCTGTGCCCGGACGCTGACGCTCTCCCTGCTGTGCCCGGACGCTGACGCAGTCCCCGCTGTGCCCAGACGCTGACGCTGTCCCTGATGTGCCCGGACGGTGACACTGTCTCTGCTGTGCCCGGACCCTGATGCTTTTCCTGCTGTGCCCGGATGCTGATGCTGTCCCTGCTGTGCCTGGACCCTGTCGCTGTCCCTGATGTGCCTGGACACTGACGCTGTCCCTGCTGTGCCCGGACGCTGATGCTGTCCCTGCTGTGCCCAGAGGCTGACGCTGTCCCTGCTGTGCCCGGAGGCTGACGCTCTCCCTGCTGTTTCCAGACGCTGATGCTTTCCCTGCTGTGCCCGGACCCTGACACTCTCCCTGCTGCGCCCGGGCCCTAACGTTGTCCCTGCTGTGCCCAGGCGCTGACGCTGTCCCCGCTTTGCCTGGACCCTGATGCTGTCCATCATGGGCCTGGACACTGACGCTGTGCCTGCTGTGCCCGGATGCTGACGCTGTCCCTGCTGTGCCCGGAGGCTGACGCTGTCCCTGCTGTGCCCGGAGGCTGACGCTGTCCCTGCTGTGCCCGGAGCCTGACGCTTTCCCTGCAGTGCCCGGACTCTGACGGTGTCCCTGCTGTGCCCGGGCCGGTACGCTGTCCCTGCTGTGCCCGGACGCTGATGCTTTCCCTGCTGTGCCCGGACCCTGACACTGTCCCTACTGCGCCCGGGCCCCAACGTTGTCCCTGCTGTGCCCAGGCGCTGACGCTCTCCCTGCTGTGCCCGGACGCTGACGCTCTCCCTGCTGTGCCCGGACGCTGAAGCAGTCCCCTCTGTGTCCAGATGCTGACGCTGTCCCCGCTGTGCCCGGACCCTGACGCTGTCCCTGCTGTGCCCGGATACTGACGCTGTCCATGCTGTGCCCTGACGCTGACGCAGTCCCCTCTTTGTCCAGATGCTGATGCTGTCCCCGCTGTGCCCGGACGATGACGCTGTCCCTGATGTGCCCGGACGGTGACATGTCTCTGCTGTGCCCGGACCCTAATGCTTTTCCTGCTGTGCCCGGATGCAGACGCTGTCCCTGCTGTGCCTGGACCTTGACGCTCTCCCTGATGTGCCTGGACACTGACGCTGTCCCTGCTGTGCCCTGACACTGATGCTGTCCCTGCTGTGCCCGGAGGCTGACGCTGTCCCTGCTGTGCCCGGACCCTGACACTCTCCCTGTTGCGCCCGGGACCTAACGCTGTCCCTGCTGTGCCCAGGCGCTGACGCTGTCCCCGCTTTGCCCGGACCCTGACGATGTCCCTCATGTGCCTGGACACTGACGCTGTGCCTGCTGTGCCCAGAGGCTGACGCTGTCCCTGCTGTGCACGGAGGCTGATGCAGTCCCTGCTGTGCCCGGGCCCTGACTCTTTCCCTGCTGTGCCCGGACTCTGACGGTGTCCCTGCTGTGCCCGGGCCCTGACGCTGTCCCTGCTGTGCCCGGACGCTGATGCTTTCCCTGCTGTGCCCGGACCCCAACGTTGTCCCTGCTGTGCCCAGGCGCTGACGCTCTCCCTGCTGTGCCCGGACGCTGACGCTGTTCCTGCTGTGCCCGGACGCTGACGCTGTTCCTGCTGTGCCCGGAGGCTGACGCTGTCCCTGCTGTGCCCGGAGGCTGACGCTGTCCCTGCTGTGCCCGAAGGCTGACGCTGTCCCTGATGTGCCCGGAGGCTGACGCTGTCCCTGCTGTGCCCGGGCCCTGACTCTTTCCCTGCTGTGCCCGGACTCTGACGGTGTCCCTGCTGTGCCCGGGCCCTGACGCTGTCCCTGCTGTGCCCGGACGCTGATGCTTTCCCTGCTGTGCCCGGACCCCAACGTTGTCCCTGCTGTGCCCAGGCGCTGACGCTCTCCCTGCTGTGCCCGGACGCTGACGCTGTCCCTGATGTGCCCGGATGGTGACACTGTCTCTGCTGTGCCCGGACCCTGATGTTTTTCCTGCTGTGCCCGGACCCTGACGCTGTCCCTGCTGTGGCCGGACGCTGATGCTGTCCCTGCTGTGCCCGGAGGCTGACGCTGTCCCTGCTGTGCCCGGAGGCTGACACTCTCCCTGCTGTGCCCGGACGCTGATGCTTTCCCTGCTGTGCCCGGACCCTGACACTGTCCCTGCTGTGGCCGGGCCCTAACGTTGTCCCTGCTGTGCCCAGGCGCTGACGCTCTCCCTGCTGTGCCCGGACGCTGACGCTCTCCCTGCTGTGCCCGGACGCTGACGCAGTCCCCGCTGTGTCCAGATGCTGACGCTGTTTCCGCTGTGCCCAGACGCTGACGCTGTCCCTGATGTGCCCGGACGGTGACACTGTCTCTGCTGTGCCCGGACCCTGATGCTTTTCCTGCTGTGCCCGGATGCTGATGCTGTCCCTGCTGTGCCTGGACCCTGACGCTGTCCCTGATGTGCCTGGACACTGACGCTGTCCCTGCTGTGCCCGGACGCTGATGCTGTCCCTGCTGTGCCCAGAGGCTGACGCTGTCCCTGCTGTGCCCGGAGGCTGACGCTCTCCCTGCTGTGCCCGGACGCTGATGCTTTCCCTGCTGTGCCCGGACCCTGACACTCTCCCTGCTGCGCCCGGGCACTAACGCTGTCCCTGCTGTGCCCAGGCGCTGACGCTGTCCCCGCTTTGCCTGGACCCTGACGCTCTCCCTGATGTGCCTGGACACTGACGCTGTCCCTGCTGTGCCCTGACACTGATGCTGTCCCTGCTGTGCCCGGAGGCTGACGCTGTCCCTGCTGTGCCCGGACCCTGACACTCTCCCTGTTGCGCCCGGGCCCTAACGCTGTCCCTGCTGTGCCCAGGCTCTGACGCTGTCCCCGCTTTGCCCGGACCCTGACGATGTCCCTCATGTGCCTGGACACTGACGCTGTGCCTGCTGTGCCCAGAGGCTGACGCTGTCCCTGCTGTGCCCGGAGGCTGACGCTGTCCCTGCTGTGCCCGGACCCTGACTCTTTCCCTGCTGTGCCCGGACTCTGACGGTGTCCCTGCTGCGCCCGGGCCCTGACGCTGTCCCTGCTGTGCCCGGACGCTGATGCTTTCCCTGCTGTGCCCGGACCCAACGTTGTCCCTGCTGTGCCCAGGCGCTGACGCTCTCCCTGCTGTGCCCGGACGCTGACGCTGTTCCTGCTGTGCCCGGAGGCTGAGGCTGTCCTTGCTGTGCCCGGAGGCTGACGCTGTCCCTGCTGTGCCCGCAGGCTGACGCTGTCCCTGCTGTGCCCGGAGGCTGACGTTGTCCCTGCTGTGCCCGGGCCCTGACTCTTTCCCTGCTGTGCCCGGACGCTGATGCTTTCCCTGCTGTGCCCGGACCCCAACGTTGTCCCAGCTGTGCCCAGGCGCTGACGCTCTCCCTGCTGTGCCCGGACGCTGACGCTGTCCCTGATGTGCCCGGATGGTGACACTGTCTCTGCTGTGCCCGGACCCTGATGCTTTTCCTGCTGTGCCCGGACCCTGACGCTGTCCCTGCTGTGGCCGGACGCTGATGCTGTCCCTGCTGTGCCCGGAGGCTGACGCTGTCCCTGCTGTGCCCGGAGGCTGACACTCTCCCTGCTGTGCCCGGACGCTGATGCTTTCCCTGCTGTGCCCGGACACTGACACTGTCCCTGCTGTGGCCGGGCCCTAACGTTGTCCCTGCTGTGCCCAGGCGCTGACGCTCTCCCTGTTGTGCCCGGACGCTGACGCTCTCCCTGTTGTGCCCGGACGCTGACGCAGTCCCCGCTGTGTCCAGATGCTGACGCTGTTTCCGCTGTGCCCAGACGCTGACGCTGTCCCTGATGTGCCCGGACGGTGACACTGTCTCTGCTGTGCCCGGACCCTGATGCTTTTCCTGCTGTGCCCGGATGCTGATGCTGTCCCTGCTGTGCCTGGACCCTGACGCTGTCCCTGATGTGCCTGGACACTGACGCTGTCCCTGCTGTGCCCGGACGCTGATGCTGTCCGTGCTGTGCCCAGAGGCTGACGCTGTCCCTGCTGTGCCCGGAGGCTGACGCTCTCCCTGCTGTGCCCAGACGCTGATGCTTTCCCTGCTGTGCCCGGACCCTGACACTCTCCCTGCTGCGCCCGGGCACTAACGCTGTCCCTGCTGTGCCCAGGCGCTGACGCTGTCCCCGCTTTGCCTGGACCCTGACGCTGTCCATCATGGGCCTGGACACTGACGCTGTGCCTGCTGTGCCCGGATGCTGACGCTGTCCCTGCTGTGCCCGGAGGCTGACGATGTCCCTGCTGTGGCCGGGCCCTAATGTTGTCCCTGCTGTGCCCAGGCGCTTACGCTCTCCCTGCTGTGCCCGGACGCTGACGCTCTCCCTGCTGTGCCCGGACGCTGACGCAGTCCCCGCTGTGTCCAGATGCTGACGCTGTCCCCGCTGTGCCCAGACGCTGATGCTGTCCCTGCTGTGCCCGGACGGTGACACTGTCTCTGCTGTGCCCGGACCCTGATGCTTTTCCTGCTGTGCCCGGATGCTGATGCTGTCCCTGCTGTGCCTGGACCCTGACGCTTTCCCTGATGTGCCTGGACACTGACGCTGTCCCTGCTGTGCCCGGACGCTGATGCTGTCCCTGCTGTGCCCAGAGGCTGACGCTGTCCCTGCTGTGCCCGGAGGCTGACGCTCTCCCTGCTGTGCCCAGACGCTGATTCTTTCCCTGCTGTGCCCGGACCCTGACACTCTCCCTGCTGCGCCCGGGCCCTAACGCTGTTCCTGCTGTGCCCGGAGGCTGACGCTGTCCCTGCTGTGCCCGGAGGCTGACGCTGTCCCTGCTGTGCCGGAAGGCTGACGCTGTCCCTGCTGTGCCCGCAGCCTGACGCTTTCCCTGCTGTGCCCGGACTCTGACGGTGTCCCTGCTGTGCCCGGGCCGGTACGCTGTCCCTGCTGTGCCCAGACGCTGATGCTTTCCCTGCTGTGCCCGGACCCTGACACTGTCCCTGCTGCGCCCGGGCCCCAATGTTGTCCCTGCTGTGCCCAGGCGCTGACGCTCTCCCTGCTGTGCCGGAACGCTGACGCTGTCCCTGCTGTGCCCAGACGCTGAAGCAGTCCCCTCTGTGTCCAGATGCTGACGCTGTCCCCGCTGTGCCCGGACCCTGATGCTGTCCCTGCTGTGCCCGGATACTGACGCTGTCCATGCTGTGCCCTGACGCTGACGCAGTTCCCTCTTTGTCCAGATGCTGACGCTGTCCCCGCTGTGCCCGGACGATGACGCTGTCCCTGATGTGCCCGGACGGTGACATGTCTCTGCTGTGCCTGGACCCTAATGCTTTTCCTGCTGTGTCCGGATGCTGACGCTGTCCCTGCTGTGCCTGGACCCTGACGCTGTCCCTGATGTGCCTGGACACTGACGCTGTCCCTGCTGTGCCCTGACGCTGATGCTGTCCCTGCTGTGCCCGGAGGCTGACGCTGTCCCTGCTGTGCACGGAGGCTGACGCTCTCCCTGCTGTGCCCGGACGCTGATGCTTTCCCTGCTGTGCCCGGACCCTGACATTCTCCCTGCTGCCCCCGGGCCCTAACGCTGTCCCTGCTGTGCCCAGGCGCTGACGCTGTCCCTGCTTTGCCCGGACCCTGACGCTGTCCCTCATGTGCCAGGACACTGACGCTGTGCCTGCTGTGCCCAGAGGCTGACGCTGTCCCTGCTGTGCCCGGAGGCTGACGCTGTCCCTGCTGTGCCCGGGCCCTGACTCTTTCCCTGCTGTGCCCGGACTCTGACGGTGTCCCTGCTGTGCCCGGGCCCTGACGCTGTCCCTGCTGTGCCCGGACGCTGATGCTTTCCCTGCTGTGCCCGGACCCCAACGTTGTCCCTGCTGTGCCCAGGCGCTGACGCTCTCCCTGCTGTGCCCGGACGCTGAACCTGTCCCTGATGTGCCCGGATGGTGACACTGTCTCTGCTGTGCCCGGACCCTGATGCTTTTCCTGCTGTGCCCGGACCCTGACGCTGTCCCTGCTGTGCCCAGAGGCTGACGCTGTCCCTGCTGTGCCCGGAGGCTGACGCTCTCCCTGCTGTGCCCAGACGCTGATGCTTTCCCTGCTGTGCCCGGACCCTGACACTCTCCCTGCTGCGCCCGGGCCCTAACGCTGTCCCTGCTGTGCCCAGGCGCTGACGCTGTCCCCGCTTTGCCTGGACCCTGATGCTGTCCATCATGGGCCTGGACACTGACGCTGTGCCTGCTGTGCCCGGATGCTGACGCTGTCCCTGCTGTGCCCGGAGGCTGACGCTGTCCCTGCTGTGCCCGGACGCTGACGCTGTCCCTGCTGTGTCCGGAGGCTGACGCTGTCCCTGCTGTGCCCGGAGGCTGACGTTGTCCCTGCTGTGCCCGGGCCCTGACTCTTTCCCTGCTGTGCCCGGACTCTGACGGTGTCCCTGCTGTGCCCGGGCCCTGACGCTGTCCCTGCTGTGCCCGGACGCTGATGCTTTCCCTGCTGTGCCCGGACCCCAACGTTGTCCCTGCTGTGCCCAGGCGCTGACGCTCTCCCTGCTGTGCCCGGACGCTGACGCTGTCCCTGATGTGCCCGGATGGTGACACTGTCTCTGCTGTGCCCAGACCCTGATGCTTTTCCTGCTGTCCCCGGACCCTGACGCTGTCCCTGCTGTGGCCGGACGCTGATGCTGTCCCTGCTGTGCCCGGAGGCTGACGCTGTCCCTGCTGTGCCCGGAGGCTGACACTCTCCCTGCTGTGCCCGGACGCTGATGCTTTCCCTGCTGTGCCCGGACCCTGACACTGTCCCTGCTGTGGCCGGGCCCTAACGTTGTCCCTGCTGTGCCCAGGCGCTGACGCTCTCCCTGTTGTGCCCGGACGCTGACGCTCTCCCTGCTGTGCCCGGACGCTGACGCAGTCCCCGCTGTGTCCAGATGCTGACGCTGTTTCCGCTGTGCCCAGACGCTGACGCTGTCCCTGATGTGCCCGGACGGTGACACTGTCTCTGCTGTGCCCGGACCCTGATGCTTTTCCTGCTGTGCCCGGATGCTGATGCTGTCCCTGCTGTGCCTGGACCCTGACGCTGTCCCTGATGTGCCTGGACACTGACGCTGTCCCTGCTGTGCCCGGACGCTGATGCTGTCCCTGCTGTGCCCAGAGGCTGACGCTGTCCCTGCTGTGCCCGGAGGCTGACGCTCTCCCTGCTGTGCCCAGACGCTGATGCTTTCCCTGCTGTGCCCGGACCCTGACACTCTCCCTGCTGCGCCCGGGCACTAACGCTGTCCCTGCTGTGCCCAGGCGCTGACGCTGTCCCCGCTTTGCCTGGACCCTGACGCTGTCCATCATGGGCCTGGACACTGACGCTGTGCCTGCTGTGCCCGGATGCTGACGCTGTCCCTGCTGTGCCCGGAGGCTGACGCTGTCCCTGCTGTGGCCGAGCCCTAACATTGTCCCTGCTGTGCCCAGGCGCTTACGCTCTCCCTGCTGTGCCCGGACGCTGACGCTCTCCCTGCTGTGCCCGGACGCTGACGCAGTCCCCGCTGTGCCCAGACGCTGACGCTGTCCCTGATGTGCCCGGACGGTGACACTGTCTCTGCTGTGCCCGGACCCTGATGCTTTTCCTGCTGTGCCCGGATGCTGATGCTGTCCCTGCTGTGCCTGGACCCTGACGCTTTCCCTGATGTGCCTGGACACTGACGCTGTCCCTGCTGTGCCCGGACGCTGATGCTGTCCCTGCTGTGCCCAGAGGCTGACGCTGTCCCTGCTTTGCCCGGAGGCTGACGCTCTCCCTGCTGTGCCCAGACGCTGATTCTTTCCCTGCTGTGCCCGGACCCTGACACTCTCTCTGCTGCGCCCGGGCCCTAACGCTGTTCCTGCTGTGCCCGGAGGCTGACGCTGTCCCTGCTGTGCCCGGAGGCTGACGCTGTCCCTGCTGTGCCCGAAGGCTGACGCTGTCCCTGCTGTGCCCGGACGCTGATGCTTTCCCTGCTGTGCCCGGACCCCAACGTTGTCCCTGCTGTGCCCAGGCGCTGACGCTCTCCCTGCTGTGCCCGGACGCTGACGCTGTCCCTGATGTGCCCGGATGGTGACACTGTCTCTGCTGTGCCCAGACCCTGATGCTTTTCCTGCTGTCCCCGGACCCTGACGCTGTCCCTGCTGTGGCCGGACGCTGATGCTGTCCCTGCTGTGCCCGGAGGCTGACGCTGTCCCTGCTGTGCCCGGAGGCTGACACTCTCCCTGCTGTGCCCGGACGCTGATGCTTTCCCTGCTGTGCCCGGACCCTGACACTGTCCCTGCTGTGGCCGGGCCCTAACGTTGTCCCTGCTGTGCCCAGGCGCTGACGCTCTCCCTGTTGTGCCCGGACGCTGACGCTCTCCCTGCTGTGCCCGGACGCTGACGCAGTCCCCGCTGTGTCCAGATGCTGACGCTGTTTCCGCTGTGCCCAGACGCTGACGCTGTCCCTGATGTGCCCGGACGGTGACACTGTCTCTGCTGTGCCCGGACCCTGATGCTTTTCCTGCTGTGCCCGGATGCTGATGCTGTCCCTGCTGTGCCTGGACCCTGACGCTGTCCCTGATGTGCCTGGACACTGACGCTGTCCCTGCTGTGCCCGGACGCTGATGCTGTCCCTGCTGTGCCCAGAGGCTGACGCTGTCCCTGCTGTGCCCGGAGGCTGACGCTCTCCCTGCTGTGCCCAGACGCTGATGCTTTCCCTGCTGTGCCCGGACCCTGACACTCTCCCTGCTGCGCCCGGGCACTAACGCTGTCCCTGCTGTGCCCAGGCGCTGACGCTGTCCCCGCTTTGCCTGGACCCTGACGCTGTCCATCATGGGCCTGGACACTGACGCTGTGCCTGCTGTGCCCGGATGCTGACGCTGTCCCTGCTGTGCCCGGAGGCTGACGCTGTCCCTGCTGTGGCCGGGCCCTAACATTGTCCCTGCTGTGCCCAGGCGCTTACGCTCTCCCTGCTGTGCCCGGACGCTGACGCTCTCCCTGCTGTGCCCGGACGCTGACGCAGTCCCCGCTGTGCCCAGACGCTGACGCTGTCCCTGATGTGCCCGGACGGTGACACTGTCTCTGCTGTGCCCGGACCCTGATGCTTTTCCTGCTGTGCCCGGATGCTGATGCTGTCCCTGCTGTGCCTGGACCCTGACGCTTTCCCTGATGTGCCTGGACACTGACGCTGTCCCTGCTGTGCCCGGACGCTGATGCTGTCCCTGCTGTGCCCAGAGGCTGACGCTGTCCCTGCTGTGCCCGGAGGCTGACGCTCTCCCTGCTGTGCCCAGACGCTGATTCTTTCCCTGCTGTGCCCGGACCCTGACACTCTCTCTGCTGCGCCCGGGCCCTAACGCTGTTCCTGCTGTGCCCGGAGGCTGACGCTGTCCCTGCTGTGCCCGGAGGCTGACGCTGTCCCTGCTGTGCCCGAAGGCTGACGCTGTCCCTGCTGTGCCCGGAGCCTGACGCTTTCCCTGCTGTGCCCGGACTCTGACGGTGTCCCTGCTGTTCCCGGGCCGGTACGCTGTCCCTGCTGTGCCCAGACGCTGATGCTTTCCCTGCTGTGCCCGGACCCTGACACTGTCCCTGCTGCGCCCGGGCCCCAATGTTGTCCCTGCTGTGCCCAGGCGCTGACGCTCTCCCTGCTGTGCCGGAACGCTGACGCTCTCCCTGCTGTGCCCAGACGCTGAAGCAGTCCCCTCTGTGTCCAGATGCTGACGCTGTCCCCGCTGTGCCCGGACCCTGATGCTGTCCCTGCTGTGCCCGGATACTGACGCTGTCCCTGCTGTGCCCTGACGCTGACGCAGTTCCCTCTTTGTCCAGATGCTGACGCTGTCCCCGCTGTGCCCGGACGATGACGCTGTCCCTGATGTGCCCGGACGGTGACATGTCTCTGCTGTGCCCGGACCCTAATGCTTTTCCTGCTGTGTCCGGATGCTGACGCTGTCCCTGCTGTGCCTGGACCCTGACGCTGTCCCTGATGTGCCTGGACACTGACGCTGTCCCTGCTGTGCCCTGACACTGATGCTGTCCCTGCTGTGCCCGGAGGCTGACGCTGTCCCTGCTGTGCCCGGAGGCTGACGCTCTCCCTGCTGTGCCCGGACGCTGATGCTTTCCCTGCTGTGCCCGGACCCTGACACTCTCCCTGCTGCCCCCGGGCCCTAACGCTGTCCCTGCTGTGCCCAGGCGCTGACGCTGTCCCCGCTTTGCCCGGACCCTGACGCTGTCCCTCATGTGCCAGGACACTGACGCTGTGCCTGCTGTGCCCAGAGGCTGACGCTGTCCCTGCTGTGCCCGGAGGCTGACGCTGTCCCTGCTGTGCCCGGGCCCTGACTCTTTCCCTGCTGTGCCCGGACTCTGACGGTGTCCCTGCTGTGCCCGGGCCCTGACGCTGTCCCTGCTGTGCCCGGACGCTGATGCTTTCCCTGCTGTGCCCGGACCCCAACGTTGTCCCTGCTGTGCCCAGGCGCTGACGCTCTCCCTGCTGTGCCCGGACGCTGAACCTGTCCCTGATGTGCCCGGATGGTGACACTGTCTCTGCTGTGCCCGGACCCTGATGCTTTTCCTGCTGTGCCCGCACCCTGACGCTGTCCCTGCTGTGCCCGGAGGCTGACGCTGTCCCTGCTGTGCCCGGAGGCTGACACTCTCCCTGCTGTGCCCGGACGCTGATGCTTTCCCTGCTGTGCCCGGACCCTGACACTGTCCCTGCTGCGGCCGTGCCCTAACGTTGTCCCTGCTGTGCCCAGGCGCTGACGCTCTCCCTGCTGTGCCCGGACGCTGACGCTCTCCCTGCTGTGCCCGGAAGCTGACGCTGTCCCCGCTGTGTCCAGATGCTGACGCTGTCCCCGCTGTGCCCAGACGCTGACGCTGTCCCTGATGTGCCCGGACGGTGACACTGTCTCTGCTGTGCCCGGACCCTGATGCTTTTCCTGCTGTGCCCAGATGCTGACGCTGTCCCTGCTGTGCCCGGAGGCTGACGCTCTCCCTGCTGTGCCCAGACGCTGATGCTTTCCCTGCTGTGCCCGGACCCTGACACTGTCCCTGCTGCGGCCTGGCCCTAACATTGTCCCTGCTGTGCCCAGGCGCTGACGCTCTCCCTGCTGTGCCCGGACGCTGACTCTCACCCTGCTGTGCCCGGACGCTGACGCAGTCCCCGCTGTGTCCAGATTCTGACGCTGTCCCCGCTGTGCCCAGACGCTGACGCTGTCCCTGATGTGCCCGGACGGTGACACTGTCTCTGCTGTGCCCGGACCCTGATGCTTTCCCTGCTGTGCCCGGATGCTGATGCTGTCCCTGCTGTGCCTGGTCCCTGACGCTGTCCCTGATGTGCCTGGACAGTGACGCTGTCCCTGCTGTGCCCGGGCCCTGACTCTTTCCCTGCTGTGCCCGGACTCTGACGGTGTCCCTGCTGTGCCCGGACCCCAACGTTGTCCCTGCTGTGCCCAGGCGCTGACGCTCTCCCTGCTGTGCCCGGACACTGACGCTGTCCCTGATGTGCCCGGATGGTGACAATGTCTCTGCTGTGCCCGGACCCTGATGCTTTTCCTGCTGTGCCCAGACCCTGACGCTGTCCCTGCTGTGCCCGGACGCTGATGCTGTCCCTGCTGTGCCCGGAGTCTGACGCTGTCCCTGCTGTGCCCGGACGCTGACACTCTCCCTGCTGTGCCCGGACGCTGATGCTTTCCCTGCTGTGCCCGGACCCTGACACTGTCCCTGCTGTGGCCGGGCCCTAACGTTGTCCCTGCTGTGCCCAGGCGCTGACGCTCTCCCTGCTGTGCCTGGACGCTGACGCTCTCCCTGCTGTGCCCGGACGCTGACGCAGTCCCCGCTGTGCCCAGACGCTGACGCTGTCCCTGATGTGCCCGGACGGTGACACTGTCTCTGCTGTGCCCGGACCCTGATGCTTTTCCTGCTGTGCCCGGATGCTGATGCTGTCCCTGCTGTGCCTGGACCCTGACGCTGTCCCTGATGTGCCTGGACACTGACGCTGTCCCTGCTGTGCCCGGACGCTGATGCTGTCCCTGCTGTGCCCAGAGGCTGACGCTGTCCCTGCTGTGCCCGGAGGCTGACGCTCTCCCTGCTGTGCCCAGACGCTGATGCTTTCCCTGCTGTGCCCGGACCCTGACACTCTCCCTGCTGCGCCCGGGCCCTAACGCTGTCCCTGCTGTGCCCAGGCGCTGACGCTGTCCCCGCTTTGCCTGGACCCTGATGCTGTCCATCATGGGCCTGGACACTGACGCTGTGCCTGCTGTGCCCGGATGCTGACGCTGTCCCTGCTGTGCCCGGAGGCTGACGCTGTCCCTGCTGTGCCCGGAGGCTGACGTTGTCCCTGCTGTGCCCGGAGCCTGACGCTTTCCCTGCAGTGCCCGGACTCTGACGGTGTCCCTGCTGTGCCCGGGCCGGTACGCTGTCCCTGCTGTGCCCGGACGCTGATGCTTTCCCTGCTGTGCCCGGACCCTGACACTGTCCCTACTGCGCCCGGGCCCCAACGTTGTCCCTGCTGTGCCCAGGCGCTGACGCTCTCCCTGCTGTGCCCGGACGCTGACGCTCTCCCTGCTGTGCCCGGACGCTGAAGCAGTCCCCTCTGTGTCCAGATGCTGACGCTGTCCCCGGTGTGCCCAGACGCTGACGCTGTCCCTGATGTGCCCGGACGGTGATGCTGTCCCTGCTGTGCCCAGAGGCTGACGCTGTCCCTGCTGTGCCCGGAGGCTGACGCTCTCCCTGCTGTGCCCGGACGCTGATGCTTTCCCTGCTGTGCCCGGACCCTGACACTCTCCCTGCTGCGCCCGGGCACTAACGCTGTCCCTGCTGTGCCCAGGCGCTGACGCTGTCCCCGCTTTGCCTGGACCCTGACGCTCTCCCTGATGTGCCTGGACACTGACGCTGTCCCTGCTGTGCCCTGACACTGATGCTGTCCCTGCTGTGCCCGGAGGCTGACGCTGTCCCTGCTGTGCCCGGACCCTGACACTCTCCCTGTTGCGCCCGGGCCCTAACGCTGTCCCTGCTGTGCCCAGGCGCTGACGCTGTCCCCGCTTTGCCCGGACCCTGACGATGTCCCTCATGTGCCTGGACACTGACGCTGTGCCTGCTGTGCCCAGAGGCTGACGCTGTCCCTGCTGTGCCCGGAGGCTGACGCTGTCCCTGCTGTGCCCGGACCCTGACTCTTTCCCTGCTGTGCCCGGACTCTGACGGTGTCCCTGCTGTGCCCGGGCCCTGACGCTGTCCCTGCTGTGCCCGGACGCTGATGCTTTCCCTGCTGTGCCCGGACCCAACGTTGTCCCTGCTGTGCCCAGGCGCTGACGCTCTCCCTGCTGTGCCCGGACGCTGACGCTGTTCCTGCTGTGCCCGGAGGCTGACGCTGTCCCTGCTGTGCCCGGAGGCTGACGCTGTCCCTGCTGTGCCCGCAGGCTGACGCTGTCCCTGCTGTGCCCGGAGGCTGACGTTGTCCCTGCTGTGCCCAGGCCCTGACTCTTTCCCTGCTGTGCCCGGACGCTGATGCTTTCCCTGCTGTGCCCGGACCCCAACGTTGTCCCTGCTGTGCCCAGGCGCTGACGCTCTCCCTGCTGTGCCCGGATGCTGACGCTGTCCCTGATGTGCCCGGATGGTGACACTGTCTCTGCTGTGCCCGGACCCTGATGCTTTTCCTGCTGTGCCCGGACCCTGACGCTGTCCCTGCTGTGGCCGGACGCTGATGCTGTCCCTGCTGTGCCCGGAGGCTGACGCTGTCCCTGCTGTGCCCGGAGGCTGACACTCTCCCTGCTGTGCCCGGACGCTGATGCTTTCCCTGCTGTGCCCGGACACTGACACTGTCCCTGCTGTGGCCGGGCCCTAACGTTGTCCCTGCTGTGCCCAGGCGCTGACGCTCTCCCTGTTGTGCCCGGACGCTGACGCTCTCCCTGTTGTGCCCGGACGCTGACGCAGTCCCCGCTGTGTCCAGATGCTGACGCTGTTTCCGCTGTGCCCAGACGCTGACGCTGTCCCTGATGTGCCCGGACGGTGACACTGTCTCTGCTGTGCCCGGACCCTGATGCTTTTCCTGCTGTGCCCGGATGCTGATGCTGTCCCTGCTGTGCCTGGACCCTGACGCTGTCCCTGATGTGCCTGGACACTGACGCTGTCCCTGCTGTGCCCGGACGCTGATGCTGTCCCTGCTGTGCCCAGAGGCTGACGCTGTCCCTGCTGTGCCCGGAGGCTGACGCTCTCCCTGCTGTGCCCAGACGCTGATGCTTTCCCTGCTGTGCCCGGACCCTGACACTCTCCCTGCTGCGCCCGGGCACTAACGCTGTCCCTGCTGTGCCCAGGCGCTGACGCTGTCCCCGCTTTGCCTGGACCCTGACGCTGTCCATCATGGGCCTGGACACTGACGCTGTGCCTGCTGTGCCCGGATGCTGACGCTGTCCCTGCTGTGCCCGGAGGCTGACGCTGTCCCTGCTGTGGCCGGGCCCTAATGTTGTCCCTGCTGTGCCCAGGCGCTTACGCTCTCCCTGCTGTGCCCGGACGCTGACGCTCTCCCTGCTGTGCCCGGACGCTGACGCAGTCCCCGCTGTGTCCAGATGCTGACGCTGTCCCCGCTGTGCCCAGACGCTGATGCTGTCCCTGATGTGCCCGGACGGTGACACTGTCTCTGCTGTGCCCGGACCCTGATGCTTTTCCTGCTGTGCCCGGATGCTGATGCTGTCCCTGCTGTGCCTGGACCCTGACGCTTTCCCTGATGTGCCTGGACACTGACGCTGTCCCTGCTGTGCCCGGACGCTGATGCTGTCCCTGCTGTGCCCAGAGGCTGACGCTGTCCCTGCTGTGCCCGGAGGCTGACGCTCTCCCTGCTGTGCCCAGACGCTGATTCTTTCCCTGCTGTGCCCGGACCCTGACACTCTCCCTGCTGCGCCCGGGCCCTAACGCTGTTCCTGCTGTGCCCGGAGGCTGACGCTGTCCCTGCTGTGCCCGGAGGCTGACGCTGTCCCTGCTGTGCCGGAAGGCTGACGCTGTCCCTGCTGTGCCCACAGCCTGACGATTTCCCTGCTGTGCCCGGACTCTGACGGTGTCCCTGCTGTGCCCGGGCCGGTACGCTGTCCCTGCTGTGCCCAGACGCTGATGCTTTCCCTGCTGTGCCCGGACCCTGACACTGTCCCTGCTGTGCCCGGGCCCCAATGTTGTCCCTGCTGTGCCCAGGCGCTGACGCTCTCCCTGCTGTGCCGGAACGCTGACGCTCTCCCTGCTGTGCCCAGACGCTGAAGCAGTCCCCTCTGTGTCCAGATGCTGACGCTGTCCCCGCTGTGCCCGGACCCTGATGCTGTCCCTGCTGTGCCCGGATACTGACGCTGTCCATGCTGTGCCCTGACGCTGACGCAGTTCCCTCTTTGTCCAGATGCTGACGCTGTCCCCGCTGTGCCCGGACGATGACGCTGTCCCTGATGTGCCCGGACGGTGACATGTCTCTGCTGTGCCTGGACCCTAATGCTTTTCCTGCTGTGTCCGGATGCTGACGCTGTCCCTGCTGTGCCTGGACCCTGACGCTGTCCCTGATGTGCCTGGACACTGACGCTGTCCCTGCTGTGCCCTGACGCTGATGCTGTCCCTGCTGTGCCCGGAGGCTGACGCTGTCCCTGCTGTGCCCGGAGGCTGACGCTCTCCCTGCTGTGCCCGGACGCTGATGCTTTCCCTGCTGTGCCCGGACCCTGACACTCTCCCTGCTGCCCCCGGGCCCTAACGCTGTCCCTGCTGTGCCCAGGCGCTGACGCTGTCCCCGCTTTGCCCGGACCCTGACGCTGTCCCTCATGTGCCAGGACACTGACGCTGTGCCTGCTGTGCCCAGAGGCTGACGCTGTCCCTGCTGTGCCCGGAGGCTGACGCTGTCCCTGCTGTGCCCGGGCCCTGACTCTTTCCCTGCTGTGCCCGGACTCTGACGGTGTCCCTGCTGTGCCCGGGCCCTGACGCTGTCCCTGCTGTGCCCGGACGCTGATGCTTTCCCTGCTGTGCCCGGACCCCAACGTTGTCCCTGCTGTGCCCAGGCGCTGACGCTCTCCCTGCTGTGCCCGGACGCTGAACCTGTCCCTGATGTGCCCGGATGGTGACACTGTCTCTGCTGTGCCCGGACCCTGATGCTTTTCCTGCTGTGCCCGGACCCTGACGCTGTCCCTGCTGTGCCCAGAGGTTGACGCTGTCCCTGCTGTGCCCGGAGGCTGACGCTCTCCCTGCTGTGCCCAGACGCTGATGCTTTCCCTGCTGTGCCCGGACCCTGACACTCTCCCTGCTGCGCCTGGGCCCTAACGCTGTCCCTGCTGTGCCCAGGCGCTGACGCTGTCCCCGCTTTGCCTGGACCCTGATGCTGTCCATCATGGGCCTGGACACTGACGCTGTGCCTGCTGTGCCCGGATGCTGACGCTGTCCCTGCTGTGCCCGGAGGCTGACGCTGTCCCTGCTGTGCCCGGACGCTGACGCTGTCCCTGCTGTGTCCGGAGGCTGACGCTGTCCCTGCTGTGCCCGGAGGCTGACGTTGTCCCTGCTGTGCCCGGGCCCTGACTCTTTCCCTGCTGTGCCCGGACTCTGACGGTGTCCCTGCTGTGCCCGGGCCCTGACGCTGTCCCTGCTGTGCCTGGACGCTGATGCTTTCCCTGCTGTGCCCGGACCCCAACGTTGTCCCTGCTGTGCCCAGGCGCTGACGCTCTCCCTGCTGTGCCCGGACGCTGACGCTGTCCCTGATGTGCCCGGATGGTGACACTGTCTCTGCTCTGCCCAGACCCTGATGCTTTTCCTGCTGTCCCCGGACCCTGACGCTGTCCCTGCTGTGGCCGGACGCTGATGCTGTCCCTGCTGTGCCCGGAGGCTGACGCTGTCCCTGCTGTGCCCGGAGGCTGACACTCTCCCTGCTGTGCCCGGACGCTGATGCTTTCCCTGCTGTGCCCGGACCCTGACACTGTCCCTGCTGTGGCCGGGCCCTAACGTTGTCCCTGCTGTGCCCAGGCGCTGACGCTCTCCCTGTTGTGCCCGGACGCTGACGCTCTCCCTGCTGTGCCCGGACGCTGACGCAGTCCCCGCTGTGTCCAGATGCTGACGCTGTTTCCGCTGTGCCCAGACGCTGACGCTGTCCCTGATGTGCCCGGACGGTGACACTGTCTCTGCTGTGCCCGGACCCTGATGCTTTTCCTGCTGTGCCCGGATGCTGATGCTGTCCCTGCTGTGCCTGGACCCTGACGCTGTCCCTGATGTGCCTGGACACTGACGCTGTCCCTGCTGTGCCCGGACGCTGATGCTGTCCCTGCTGTGCCCAGAGGCTGACGCTGTCCCTGCTGTGCCCGGAGGCTGACGCTCTCCCTGCTGTGCCCAGACGCTGATGCTTTCCCTGCTGTGCCCGGACCCTGACACTCTCCCTGCTGCGCCCGGGCCCTAACGCTGTCCCTGCTGTGCCCAGGCGCTGACGCTGTCCCCGCTTTGCCTGGACCCTGATGCTGTCCATCATGGGCCAGGACACTGACGCTGTGCCTGCTGTGCCCGGATGCTGACGCTGTCCCTGCTGTGCCCGGAGGCTGACGCTGTCCCTGCTGTGCCCGGACGCTGACGCTGTCCCTGCTGTGTCCGGAGGCTGACGCTGTCCCTGCTGTGCCCGGAGGCTGACGTTGTCCCTGCTGTGCCCGGGCCCTGACTCTTTCCCTGCTGTGCCCGGACTCTGACGGTGTCCCTGCTGTGCCCGGGCCCTGACGCTGTCCCTGCTGTGCCCGGACGCTGATGCTTTCCCTGCTGTGCCCGGACCCCAACGTTGTCCCTGCTGTGCCCAGGCGCTGACGCTCTCCCTGCTGTGCCCGGACGCTGACGCTGTCCCTGATGTGCCCGGATGGTGACACTGTCTCTGCTGTGCCCAGACCCTGATGCTTTTCCTGCTGTCCCCGGACCCTGACGCTGTCCCTGCTGTGGCCGGACGCTGATGCTGTCCCTGCTGTGCCCGGAGGCTGACGCTGTCCCTGCTGTGCCCGGAGGCTGACACTCTCCCTGCTGTGCCCGGACGCTGATGCTTTCCCTGCTGTGCCCGGACCCTGACACTGTCCCTGCTGTGGCCGGGCCCTAACGTTGTCCCTGCTGTGCCCAGGCGCTGACGCTCTCCCTGTTGTGCCCGGACGCTGACGCTCTCCCTGCTGTGCCCGGACGCTGACGCAGTCCCCGCTGTGTCCAGATGCTGACGCTGTTTCCGCTGTGCCCAGACGCTGATGCTGTCCCTGATTTGCCCGGACGGTGACACTGTCTCTGCTGTGCCCGGACCCTGATGCTTTTCCTGCTGTGCCCGGATGCTGATGCTGTCCCTGCTGTGCCTGGACCCTGACGCTGTCCCTGATGTGCCTGGACACTGACGCTGTCCCTGCTGTGCCCGGACGCTGATGCTGTCTCTGCTGTGCCCAGAGGCTGACGCTGTCCCTGCTGTGCCCGGAGGCTGACGCTCTCCCTGCTGTGCCCAGACGCTGATGCTTTCCCTGCTGTGCCCGGACCGTGACACTCTCCCTGCTGCGCCCGGGCACTAACGCTGTCCCTGCTGTGCCCAGGCGCTGACGCTGTCCCCGCTTTGCCTGGACCCTGACGCTGTCCATCATGGGCCTGGACACTGACGCTGTGCCTGCTGTGCCCGGATGCTGACGCTGTCCCTGATGTGCCCGGAGGCTGACGCTGTCCCTGCTGTGGCCGGGCCCTAACATTGTCCCTGCTGTGCCCAGGCGCTTACGCTCTCCCTGCTGTGCCCGGACGCTGACGCTCTCCCTGCTGTGCCCGGACGCTGACGCAGTCCCCGCTGTGCCCAGACGCTGACGCTGTCCCTGATGTGCCCGGACGGTGACACTGTCTCTGCTGTGCCCGGACCCTGATGCTTTTCCTGCTGTGCCCGGATGCTGATGCTGTCCCTGCTGTGCCTGGACCCTGACGCTTTCCCTGATGTGCCTGGACACTGACGCTGTCCCTGCTGTGCCCGGACGCTGATGCTGTCCCTGCTGTGCCCAGAGGCTGACGCTGTCCCTGCTGTGCCCGGAGGCTGACGCTCTCCCTGCTGTGCCCAGACGCTGATTCTTTCCCTGCTGTGCCCGGACCCTGACACTCTCTCTGCTGCGCCCGGGCCCTAACGCTGTTCCTGCTGTGCCCGGAGGCTGACGCTGTCCCTGCTGTGCCCGGAGGCTGACGCTGTCCCTGCTGTGCCCGAAGGCTGACGCTGTCCCTGCTGTGCCCGGAGCCTGACGCTTTCCCTGCTGTGCCCGGACTCTGACGGTGTCCCTGCTGTTCCCGGGCCGGTACGCTGTCCCTGCTGTGCCCAGACGCTGATGCTTTCCCTGCTGTGCCCGGACCCTGACACTGTCCCTGCTGCGCCCGGGCCCCAATGTTGTCCCTGCTGTGCCCAGGTGCTGACGCTCTCCCTGCTGTGCCGGAACGCTGACGCTCTCCCTGCTGTGCCCAGACGCTGAAGCAGTCCCCTCTGTGTCCAGATGCTGACGCTGTCCCCGCTGTGCCCGGACCCTGATGCTGTCCCTGCTGTGCCCGGATACTGACGCTGTCCATGCTGTGCCCTGACGCTGACGCAGTTCCCTCTTTGTCCAGATGCTGACGCTGTCCCCGCTGTGCCCGGACGATGACGCTGTCCCTGATGTGCCCGGACGGTGACATGTCTCTGCTGTGCCCGGACCCTAATGCTTTTCCTGCTGTGTCCGGATGCTGACGCTGTCCCTGCTGTGCCTGGACCCTGACGCTGTCCCTGATGTGCCTGGACACTGACGCTGTCCCTGCTGTGCCCTGAAACTGATGCTGTCCCTGCTGTGCCCGGAGGCTGACGCTGTCCCTGCTGTGCCCGGAGGCTGACGCTCTCCCTGCTGTGCCCGGACGCTGATGCTTTCCCTGCTGTGCCCGGACCCTGACACTCTCCCTGCTGCCCCCGGGCCCTAACGCTGTCCCTGCTGTGCCCAGGCGCTGACGCTGTCCCCGCTTTGCCCGGACCCTGACGCTGTCCCTCATGTGCCAGGACACTGACGCTGTGCCTGCTGTGCCCAGAGGCTGACGCTGTCCCTGCTGTGCCCGGAGGCTGACGCTGTCCCTGCTGTGCCCGGGCCCTGACTCTTTCCCTGCTGTGCCCGGACTCTGACGGTGTCCCTGCTGTGCCCGGGCCCTGACGCTGTCCCTGCTGTGCCCGGACGCTGATGCTTTCCCTGCTGTGCCCGGACCCCAACGTTGTCCCTGCTGTGCCCAGGCGCTGACGCTCTCCCTGCTGTGCCCGGACGCTGAACCTGTCCCTGATGTGCCCGGATGGTGACACTGTCTCTGCTGTGCCCGGACCCTGATGCTTTTCCTGCTGTGCCCGCACCCTGACGCTGTCCCTGCTGTGCCCGGAGGCTGACGCTGTCCCTGCTGTGCCCGGAGGCTGACACTCTCCCTGCTGTGCCCGGACGCTGATGCTTTCCCTGCTGTGCCCGGACCCTGACACTGTCCCTGCTGCGGCCGTGCCCTAACGTTGTCCCTGCTGTGCCCAGGCGCTGACGCTCTCCCTGCTGTGCCCGGACGCTGACGCTCTTCCTGCTGTGCCCGGAAGCTGACGCTGTCCCAGCTGTGTCCAGATGCTGACGCTGTCCCCGCTGTGCCCAGACGCTGACGCTGTCCCTGATGTGCCCAGACGGTGACACTGTCTCTGCTGTGCCCGGACCCTGATGCTTTTCCTGCTGTGCCCAGATGCTGACGCTCTCCCTGCTGTGCCCGGAGGCTGACGCTCTCCCTGCTGTGCCCAGGCGCTGACGCTGTCCCCGCTTTGCCTGGACCCTGATGCTGTCCATCATGGGCCTGGACACTGACGCTGTGCCTGCTGTGCCCGGATGCTGACGCTGTCCCTGCTGTGCCCGGAGGCTGACGCTGTCCCTGCTGTGCCCGGACGCTGACGCTGTCCCTGCTGTGTCCGGAGGCTGACGCTGTCCCTGCTGTGCCCGGAGGCTGACGTTGTCCCTGCTGTGCCCGGGCCCTGACTCTTTCCCTGCTGTGCCCGGACTCTGACGGTGTCCCTGCTGTGCCCGGGCCCTGACGCTGTCCCTGCTGTGCCTGGACGCTGATGCTTTCCCTGCTGTGCCCGGACCCCAACGTTGTCCCTGCTGTGCCCAGGCGCTGACGCTCTCCCTGCTGTGCCCGGACGCTGACGCTGTCCCTGATGTGCCCGGATGGTGACACTGTCTCTGCTCTGCCCAGACCCTGATGCTTTTCCTGCTGTCCCCGGACCCTGACGCTGTCCCTGCTGTGGCCGGACGCTGATGCTGTCCCTGCTGTGCCCGGAGGCTGACGCTGTCCCTGCTGTGCCCGGAGGCTGACACTCTCCCTGCTGTGCCCGGACGCTGATGCTTTCCCTGCTGTGCCCGGACCCTGACACTGTCCCTGCTGTGGCCGGGCCCTAACGTTGTCCCTGCTGTGCCCAGGCGCTGACGCTCTCCCTGTTGTGCCCGGACGCTGACGCTCTCCCTGCTGTGCCCGGACGCTGACGCAGTCCCCGCTGTGTCCAGATGCTGACGCTGTTTCCGCTGTGCCCAGACGCTGACGCTGTCCCTGATGTGCCCGGACGGTGACACTGTCTCTGCTGTGCCCGGACCCTGATGCTTTTCCTGCTGTGCCCGGATGCTGATGCTGTCCCTGCTGTGCCTGGACCCTGACGCTGTCCCTGATGTGCCTGGACACTGACGCTGTCCCTGCTGTGCCCGGACGCTGATGCTGTCCCTGCTGTGCCCAGAGGCTGACGCTGTCCCTGCTGTGCCCGGAGGCTGACGCTCTCCCTGCTGTGCCCAGACGCTGATGCTTTCCCTGCTGTGCCCGGACCCTGACACTCTCCCTGCTGCGCCCGGGCCCTAACGCTGTCCCTGCTGTGCCCAGGCGCTGACGCTGTCCCCGCTTTGCCTGGACCCTGATGCTGTCCATCATGGGCCAGGACACTGACGCTGTGCCTGCTGTGCCCGGATGCTGACGCTGTCCCTGCTGTGCCCGGAGGCTGACGCTGTCCCTGCTGTGCCCGGACGCTGACGCTGTCCCTGCTGTGTCCGGAGGCTGACGCTGTCCCTGCTGTGCCCGGAGGCTGACGTTGTCCCTGCTGTGCCCGGGCCCTGACTCTTTCCCTGCTGTGCCCGGACTCTGACGGTGTCCCTGCTGTGCCCGGGCCCTGACGCTGTCCCTGCTGTGCCCGGACGCTGATGCTTTCCCTGCTGTGCCCGGACCCCAACGTTGTCCCTGCTGTGCCCAGGCGCTGACGCTCTCCCTGCTGTGCCCGGACGCTGACGCTGTCCCTGATGTGCCCGGATGGTGACACTGTCTCTGCTGTGCCCAGACCCTGATGCTTTTCCTGCTGTCCCCGGACCCTGACGCTGTCCCTGCTGTGGCCGGACGCTGATGCTGTCCCTGCTGTGCCCGGAGGCTGACGCTGTCCCTGCTGTGCCCGGAGGCTGACACTCTCCCTGCTGTGCCCGGACGCTGATGCTTTCCCTGCTGTGCCCGGACCCTGACACTGTCCCTGCTGTGGCCGGGCCCTAACGTTGTCCCTGCTGTGCCCAGGCGCTGACGCTCTCCCTGTTGTGCCCGGACGCTGACGCTCTCCCTGCTGTGCCCGGACGCTGACGCAGTCCCCGCTGTGTCCAGATGCTGACGCTGTTTCCGCTGTGCCCAGACGCTGATGCTGTCCCTGATTTGCCCGGACGGTGACACTGTCTCTGCTGTGCCCGGACCCTGATGCTTTTCCTGCTGTGCCCGGATGCTGATGCTGTCCCTGCTGTGCCTGGACCCTGACGCTGTCCCTGATGTGCCTGGACACTGACGCTGTCCCTGCTGTGCCCGGACGCTGATGCTGTCTCTGCTGTGCCCAGAGGCTGACGCTGTCCCTGCTGTGCCCGGAGGCTGACGCTCTCCCTGCTGTGCCCAGACGCTGATGCTTTCCCTGCTGTGCCCGGACCGTGACACTCTCCCTGCTGCGCCCGGGCACTAACGCTGTCCCTGCTGTGCCCAGGCGCTGACGCTGTCCCCGCTTTGCCTGGACCCTGACGCTGTCCATCATGGGCCTGGACACTGACGCTGTGCCTGCTGTGCCCGGATGCTGACGCTGTCCCTGATGTGCCCGGAGGCTGACGCTGTCCCTGCTGTGGCCGGGCCCTAACATTGTCCCTGCTGTGCCCAGGCGCTTACGCTCTCCCTGCTGTGCCCGGACGCTGACGCTCTCCCTGCTGTGCCCGGACGCTGACGCAGTCCCCGCTGTGCCCAGACGCTGACGCTGTCCCTGATGTGCCCGGACGGTGACACTGTCTCTGCTGTGCCCGGACCCTGATGCTTTTCCTGCTGTGCCCGGATGCTGATGCTGTCCCTGCTGTGCCTGGACCCTGACGCTTTCCCTGATGTGCCTGGACACTGACGCTGTCCCTGCTGTGCCCGGACGCTGATGCTGTCCCTGCTGTGCCCAGAGGCTGACGCTGTCCCTGCTGTGCCCGGAGGCTGACGCTCTCCCTGCTGTGCCCAGACGCTGATTCTTTCCCTGCTGTGCCCGGACCCTGACACTCTCTCTGCTGCGCCCGGGCCCTAACGCTGTTCCTGCTGTGCCCGGAGGCTGACGCTGTCCCTGCTGTGCCCGGAGGCTGACGCTGTCCCTGCTGTGCCCGAAGGCTGACGCTGTCCCTGCTGTGCCCGGAGCCTGACGCTTTCCCTGCTGTGCCCGGACTCTGACGGTGTCCCTGCTGTTCCCGGGCCGGTACGCTGTCCCTGCTGTGCCCAGACGCTGATGCTTTCCCTGCTGTGCCCGGACCCTGACACTGTCCCTGCTGCGCCCGGGCCCCAATGTTGTCCCTGCTGTGCCCAGGTGCTGACGCTCTCCCTGCTGTGCCGGAACGCTGACGCTCTCCCTGCTGTGCCCAGACGCTGAAGCAGTCCCCTCTGTGTCCAGATGCTGACGCTGTCCCCGCTGTGCCCGGACCCTGATGCTGTCCCTGCTGTGCCCGGATACTGACGCTGTCCATGCTGTGCCCTGACGCTGACGCAGTTCCCTCTTTGTCCAGATGCTGACGCTGTCCCCGCTGTGCCCGGACGATGACGCTGTCCCTGATGTGCCCGGACGGTGACATGTCTCTGCTGTGCCCGGACCCTAATGCTTTTCCTGCTGTGTCCGGATGCTGACGCTGTCCCTGCTGTGCCTGGACCCTGACGCTGTCCCTGATGTGCCTGGACACTGACGCTGTCCCTGCTGTGCCCTGAAACTGATGCTGTCCCTGCTGTGCCCGGAGGCTGACGCTGTCCCTGCTGTGCCCGGAGGCTGACGCTCTCCCTGCTGTGCCCGGACGCTGATGCTTTCCCTGCTGTGCCCGGACCCTGACACTCTCCCTGCTGCCCCCGGGCCCTAACGCTGTCCCTGCTGTGCCCAGGCGCTGACGCTGTCCCCGCTTTGCCCGGACCCTGACGCTGTCCCTCATGTGCCAGGACACTGACGCTGTGCCTGCTGTGCCCAGAGGCTGACGCTGTCCCTGCTGTGCCCGGAGGCTGACGCTGTCCCTGCTGTGCCCGGGCCCTGACTCTTTCCCTGCTGTGCCCGGACTCTGACGGTGTCCCTGCTGTGCCCGGGCCCTGACGCTGTCCCTGCTGTGCCCGGACGCTGATGCTTTCCCTGCTGTGCCCGGACCCCAACGTTGTCCCTGCTGTGCCCAGGCGCTGACGCTCTCCCTGCTGTGCCCGGACGCTGAACCTGTCCCTGATGTGCCCGGATGGTGACACTGTCTCTGCTGTGCCCGGACCCTGATGCTTTTCCTGCTGTGCCCGCACCCTGACGCTGTCCCTGCTGTGCCCGGAGGCTGACGCTGTCCCTGCTGTGCCCGGAGGCTGACACTCTCCCTGCTGTGCCCGGACGCTGATGCTTTCCCTGCTGTGCCCGGACCCTGACACTGTCCCTGCTGCGGCCGTGCCCTAACGTTGTCCCTGCTGTGCCCAGGCGCTGACGCTCTCCCTGCTGTGCCCGGACGCTGACGCTCTTCCTGCTGTGCCCGGAAGCTGACGCTGTCCCAGCTGTGTCCAGATGCTGACGCTGTCCCCGCTGTGCCCAGACGCTGACGCTGTCCCTGATGTGCCCAGACGGTGACACTGTCTCTGCTGTGCCCGGACCCTGATGCTTTTCCTGCTGTGCCCAGATGCTGACGCTCTCCCTGCTGTGCCCGGAGGCTGACGCTCTCCCTGCTGTGCCCAGACGCTGATGCTTTCCCTGCTGTGCCCGGACCCTGACACTGTCCCTGCTGCGGCCTGGCCCTAACGTTGTCCCTGCTGTGCCCAGGCGCTGACGCTCTCCCTGCTGTTCCCGGACGCTGACTCTCACCCTGCTGTGCCCGGACGCTGACGCAGTCCCCGCTGTGTCCAGATTCTGACGCTGTCCCCGCTGTGCCCAGACGCTGACGCTGTCCCTGATGTGCCCGGACGGTGACACTGTCTCTGCTGTGCCCGGACCCTGATGCTTTCCCTGCTGTGCCCGGATGCTGATGCTGTCCCTGCTGTGCCTGGTCCCTGACGCTGTCCCTGATGTGCCTGGACAGTGACGCTGTCCCTGCTGTGCCCGGGCCCTGACTCTTTCCCTGCTGTGCCCGGACTCTGACGGTGTCCCTGCTGTGCCCGGGCCCTGACGCTGTCCCTGCTGTGCCCGCACGCTGATGCTTTCCCTGCTGTGCCCGGACCCCAACGTTGTCCCTGCTGTGCCCAGGCGCTGACGCTCTCCCTGCTGTGCCCGGACACTGACGCTGTCCCTGATGTGCACGGATGGTGACACTGTCTCTGCTGTGCCCGGACCCTGATGCTTTTCCTGCTGTGCCCGGACCCTGACGCTGTCCCTGCTGTGCCCGGACGCTGATGCTGTCCCTGCTGTGCCCGGAGTCTGACGCTGTCCCTGCTGTGCCCGGAGGCTGACACTCTCCCTGCTGTGCCCGGACGCTGATGCTTTCCCTGCTGTGCCCGGACCCTGACACTGTCCTTGCTGTGGCCGGGCCCTAACGTTGTCCCTGCTGTGCCCAGGCGCTGACGCTCTCCCTGCTGTGCCTGGACGCTGACGCTCTCCCTGCTGTGCCCGGACGCTGACGCAGTCCCCGCTGTGCCCAGACGCTGACGCTGTCCCTGATGTGCCCGGACGGTGACACTGTCTCTGCTGTGCCCGGACCCTGATGCTTTTCCTGCTGTGCCCGGATGCTGATGCTGTCCCTGCTGTGCCTGGACCCTGACGCTGTCCCTGATGTGCCTGGACACTGACGCTGTCCCTGCTGTGCCCGGACGCTGATGCTGTCCCTGCTGTGCCCAGAGGCTGACGCTGTCCCTGCTGTGCCCGGAGGCTGACGCTCTCCCTGCTGTGCCCAGACGCTGATGCTTTCCCTGCTGTGCCCGGACCCTGACACTCTCCCTGCTGCGCCCGGGCCCTAACGCTGTCCCTGCTGTGCCCAGGCGCTGACGCTGTCCCCGCTTTGCCTGGACCCTGATGCTGTCCATCATGGGCCTGGACACTGACGCTGTGCCTGCTGTGCCCGGATGCTGACGCTGTCCCTGCTGTGCCTGGAGGCTGACGCTGTCCCTGCTGTGCCCGGAGGCTGACGCTGTCCCTGCTGTGCCCGGAGCCTGACGCTTTCCCTGCAGTGCCCGGACTCTGACGGTGTCCCTGCTGTGCCCGGGCCGGTACGCTGTCCCTGCTGTGCCCGGACGCTGATGCTTTCCCTGCTGTGCCCGGACCCTGACACTGTCCCTACTGCGCCCGGGCCCCAACGTTGTCCCTGCTGTGCCCAGGCGCTGACGCTCTCCCTGCTGTGCCCGGACGCTGACGCTCTCCCTGCTGTGCCCGGACGCTGAAGCAGTCCCCTCTGTGTCCAGATGCTGACGCTGTCCCCGCTGTGCCCGGACCCTGACGCTGTCCCTGCTGTGCCCGGATACTGACGCTGTCCATGCTGTGCCCTGACGCTGACGCAGTCCCCTCTTTGTCCAGATGCTGATGCTGTCCCCGCTGTGCCCGGACGATGACGCTGTCCCTGATGTGCCCGGACGGTGACATGTCTCTGCTGTGCCCGGACCCTAATGCTTTTCCTGCTGTGCCCGGATGCAGACGCTGTCCCTGCTGTGCCTGGACCCTGACGCTCTCCCTGATGTGCCTGGACACTGACGCTGTCCCTGCTGTGCCCGGAGGCTGACGCTGTCCCTGCTGTGCCCGGACCCTGACACTCTCCCTGTTGCGCCCGGGCCCTAACGCTGTCCCTGCTGTGCCCAGGCGCTGACGCTGTCCCCGCTTTGCCCGGACCCTGACGATGTCCCTCATGTGCCTGGACACTGACGCTGTGCCTGCTGTGCCCAGAGGCTGACGCTGTCCCTGCTGTGCCCGGAGGCTGACGCAGTCCCTGCTGTGCCCGGGCCCTGACTCTTTCCCTGCTGTGCCCGGACTCTGACGGTGTCCCTGCTGTGCCCGGGCCCTGACGCTGTCCCTGCTGTGCCCGGACGCTGATGCTTTCCCTGCTGTGCCCGGACCCCAACGTTGTCCCTGCTGTGCCCAGGCGCTGACGCTCTCCCTGCTGTGCCCGTACGCTGACGCTGTTCCTGCTGTGCCCGGAGGCTGACGCTGTCCCTGCTGTGCCCGGAGGCTGACGCTGTCCCTGCTGTGCCCGCAGGCTGACGCTGTCCCTGATGTGCCCGGAGGCTGACGCTGTCCCTGCTGTGCCCGGGCCCTGACTCTTTCCCTGCTGTGCCCGGACTCTGACGGTGTCCCTGCTGTGCCCGGGCCCTGACGCTGTCCCTGCTGTGCCCGGACGCTGATGCTTTCCCTGCTGTGCCCGGACCCCAACGTTGTCCCTGCTGTGTCCAGGCGCTGACGCTCTCCCTGCTGTGCCCGGACGCTGACGCTGTCCCTGATGTGCCCGGATGGTGACACTGTCTCTGCTGTGCCCGGACCCTGATGCTTTTCCTGCTGTGCCCGGACCCTGACGCTGTCCCTGCTGTGGCCGGACGCTGATGCGGTCCCTGCTGTGCCCGGAGGCTGACGCTGTCCCTGCTGTGCCCGGAGGCTGACACTCTCCCTGCTGTGCCCGGACGCTGATGCTTTCCCTGCTGTGCCCGGACCCTGACACTGTCCCTGCTGTGGCCGGGCCCTAACGTTGTCCCTGCTGTGCCCAGGCGCTGACGCTCTCCCTGCTGTGCCCGGACGCTGACGCTCTCCCTGCTGTGCCCGGACGCTGACGCAGTCCCCGCTGTGTCCAGATGCTGACGCTGTTTCCGCTGTGCCCAGACGCTGACGCTGTCCCTGATGTGCCCGGACGGTGACACTGTCTCTGCTGTGCCCGGACCCTGATGCTTTTCCTGCTGTGCCCGGATGCTGATGCTGTCCCTGCTGTGCCTGGACCCTGACGCTGTCCCTGATGTGCCTGGACACTGACGCTGTCCCTGCTGTGCCCGGACGCTGATGCTGTCCCTGCTGTGCCCAGAGGCTGACGCTGTCCCTGCTGTGCCCGGAGGCTGACGCTCTCCCTGCTGTGCCCGGACGCTGATGCTTTCCCTGCTGTGCCCGGACCCTGACACTCTCCCTGCTGCGCCCGGGCACTAACGCTGTCCCTGCTGTGCCCAGGCGCTGACGCTGTCCCCGCTTTGCCTGGACCCTGACGCTCTCCCTGATGTGCCTGGACACTGACGCTGTCCCTGCTGTGCCCTGACACTGATGCTGTCCCTGCTGTGCCCGGAGGCTGACGCTGTCCCTGCTGTGCCCGGACCCTGACACTCTCCCTGTTGCGCCCGGGCCCTAACGCTGTCCCTGCTGTGCCCGGACGCTGACGCTCTCCCTGCTGTGCCCGGACGCTGACGCAGTCCCCGCTGTGCCCAGACGCTGACGCTGTCCCTGATGTGCCCGGACGGTGACACTGTCTCTGCTGTGCCCGGACCCTGATGCTTTTCCTGCTGTGCCCGGATGCTGATGCTGTCCCTGCTGTGCCTGGACCCTGACGCTTTCCCTGATGTGCCTGGACACTGACGCTGTCCCTGCTGTGCCCGGACGCTGATGCTGTCCCTGCTGTGCCCAGAGGCTGACGCTGTCCCTGCTGTGCCCGGAGGCTGACGCTCTCCCTGCTGTGCCCAGACGCTGATTCTTTCCCTGCTGTGCCCGGACCCTGACACTCTCCCTGCTGCGCCCGGGCCCTAACGCTGTTCCTGCTGTGCCCGGAGGCTGACGCTGTCCCTGCTGTGCCCGGAGGCTGACGCTGTCCCTGCTGTGCCCGAAGGCTGACGCTGTCCCTGCTGTGCCCGGAGCCTGACGCTTTCCCTGCTGTGCCCGGACTCTGACGGTGTCCCTGCTGTTCCCGGGCCGGTACGCTGTCCCTGCTGTGCCCAGACGCTGATGCTTTCCCTGCTGTGCCCGGACCCTGACGCTGTCCCTGCTGCGCCCGGGCCCCAATGTTGTCCCTGCTGTGCCCAGGTGCTGACGCTCTCCCTGCTGTGCCGGAACGCTGACGCTCTCCCTGCTGTGCCCAGACGCTGAAGCAGTCCCCTCTGTGTCCAGATGCTGACCCTGTCCCCGCTGTGCCCGGACCCTGATGCTGTCCCTGCTGTGCCCGGATACTGACGCTGTCCATGCTGTGCCCTGACGCTGACGCAGTTCCCTCTTTGTCCAGATGCTGACGCTGTCCCCGCTGTGCCCGGACGATGACGCTGTCCCTGATGTGCCCGGACGGTGACATGTCTCTGCTGTGCCCGGACCCTAATGCTTTTCCTGCTGTGTCCGGATGCTGACGCTGTCCCTGCTGTGCCTGGACCCTGACGCTGTCCCTGATGTGCCTGGACACTGACGCTGTCCCTGCTGTGCCCTGACACTGATGCTGTCCCTGCTGTGCCCGGAGGCTGACGCTGTCCCTGCTGTGCCCGGAGGCTGACGCTCTCCCTGCTGTGCCCGGACGCTGATGCTTTCCCTGCTGTGCCCGGACCCTGACACTCTCCCTGCTGCCCCCGGGTCCTAACGCTGTCCCTGCTGTGCCCAGGCGCTGACGCTGTCCCCGCTTTGCCCGGACCCTGACGCTGTCCCTCATGTGCCAGGACACTGACGCTGTGCCTGCTGTGCCCAGAGGCTGACGCTGTCCCTGCTGTGCCCGGAGGCTGACGCTGTCCCTGCTGTGCCCGGGCCCTGACTCTTTCCCTGCTGTGCCCGGACTCTGACGGTGTCCCTGCTGTGCCCGGGCCCTGACGCTGTCCCTGCTGTGCCCGGACGCTGATGCTTTCCCTGCTGTGCCCGGACCCCAACGTTGTCCCTGCTGTGCCCAGGCGCTGACGCTCTCCCTGCTGTGCCCGGACGCTGAACCTGTCCCTGATGTGCCCGGATGGTGACACTGTCTCTGCTGTGCCCGGACCCTGATGCTTTTCCTGCTGTGCCCGGACCCTGACGCTGTCCCTGCTGTGCCCGGAGGCTGACGCTGTCCCTGCTGTGCCCGGAGGCTGACACTCTCCCTGCTGTGCCCGGACGCTGATGCTTTCCCTGCTGTGCCCGGACCCTGACACTGTCCCTGCTGCGGCCGTGCCCTAACGTTGTCCCTGCTGTGCCCAGGCGCTGACGCTCTCCCTGCTGTGCCCGGACGCTGACGCTCTTCCTGCTGTGCCCGGAAGCTGACGCTGTCCCCGCTGTGTCCAGATGCTGACGCTGTCCCCGCTGTGCCCAGACGCTGACGCTGTCCCTGATGTGCCCGGACGGTGACACTGTCTCTGCTGTGCCCGGACCCTGATGCTTTTCCTGCTGTGCCCAGATGCTGACGCTCTCCCTGCTGTGCCCGGAGGCTGACGCTCTCCCTGCTGTGCCCAGACGCTGATGCTTTCCCTGCTGTGCCCGGACCCTGACACTGTCCCTGCTGCGGCCTGGCCCTAACGTTGTCCCTGCTGTGCCCAGGCGCTGACGCTCTCCCTGCTGTTCCCGGACGCTGACTCTCACCCTGCTGTGCCCGGACGCTGACGCAGTCCCCGCTGTGTCCAGATTCTGACGCTGTCCCCGCTGTGCCCAGACGCTGACGCTGTCCCTGATGTGCCCGGACGGTGACACTGTCTCTGCTGTGCCCGGACCCTGATGCTTTCCCTGCTGTGCCCGGATGCTGATGCTGTCCCTGCTGTGCCTGGTCCCTGACGCTGTCCCTGATGTGCCTGGACAGTGACGCTGTCCCTGCTGTGCCCGGGCCCTGACTCTTTCCCTGCTGTGCCCGGACTCTGACGGTGTCCCTGCTGTGCCCGGGCCCTGACGCTGTCCCTGCTGTGCCCGCACGCTGATGCTTTCCCTGCTGTGCCCGGACCCCAACGTTGTCCCTGCTGTGCCCAGGCGCTGACGCTCTCCCTGCTGTGCCCGGACACTGACGCTGTCCCTGATGTGCACGGATGGTGACACTGTCTCTGCTGTGCCCGGACCCTGATGCTTTTCCTGCTGTGCCCGGACCCTGACGCTGTCCCTGCTGTGCCCGGACGCTGATGCTGTCCCTGCTGTGCCCGGAGTCTGACGCTGTCCCTGCTGTGCCCGGAGGCTGACACTCTCCCTGCTGTGCCCGGACGCTGATGCTTTCCCTGCTGTGCCCGGACCCTGACACTGTCCCTGCTGTGGCCGGGCCCTAACGTTGTCCCTGCTGTGCCCAGGCGCTGACGCTCTCCCTGCTGTGCCTGGACGCTGACGCTCTCCCTGCTGTGCCCGGACGCTGACGCAGTCCCCGCTGTGCCCAGACGCTGACGCTGTCCCTGATGTGCCCGGACGGTGACACTGTCTCTGCTGTGCCCGGACCCTGATGCTTTTCCTGCTGTGCCCGGATGCTGATGCTGTCCCTGCTGTGCCTAGACCCTGACGCTGTCCCTGATGTGCCTGGACACTGACGCTGTCCCTGCTGTGCCCGGACGCTGATGCTGTCCCTGCTGTGCCCAGAGGCTGACGCTGTCCCTGCTGTGCCCGGAGGCTGACGCTCTCCCTGCTGTGCCCAGACGCTGATGCTTTCCCTGCTGTGCCCGGACCCTGACACTCTCCCTGCTGCGCCCGGGCCCTAACGCTGTCCCTGCTGTGCCCAGGCGCTGACGCTGTCCCCGCTTTGCCTGGACCCTGATGCTGTCCATCATGGGCCTGGACACTGACGCTGTGCCTGCTGTGCCCGGATGCTGACGCTGTCCCTGCTGTGCCCGGAGGCTGACGCTGTCCCTGCTGTGCCCGGAGGCTGACGCTGTCCCTGCTGTGCCCGGAGCCTGACGCTTTCCCTGCAGTGCCCGGACTCTGACGGTGTCCCTGCTGTGCCCGGGCCGGTACGCTGTCCCTGATGTGCCCGGACGCTGATGCTTTCCCTGCTGTGCCCGGACCCTGACACTGTCCCTACTGCGCCCGGGCCCCAACGTTGTCCCTGCTGTGCCCAGGCGCTGACGCTCTCCCTGCTGTGCCCGGACGCTGACGCTCTCCCTGCTGTGCCCGGACGCTGAAGCAGTCCCCTCTGTGTCCAGATGCTGACGCTGTCCCGCTGTGCCCGGACCCTGACGCTGTCCCTGCTGTGCCCGGATACTGACGCTGTCCATGCTGTGCCCTGACGCTGACGCAGTCCCCTCTTTGTCCAGATGCTGATGCTGTCCCCGCTGTGCCCGGACGATGACGCTGTCCCTGATGTGCCCGGACGGTGACATGTCTCTGCTGTGCCCGGACCCTAATGCTTTTCCTGCTGTGCCCGGATGCAGACGCTGTCCCTGCTGTGCCTGGACCCTGACGCTCTCCCTGATGTGCCTGGACACTGACGCTGTCCCTGCTGTGCCCTGACACTGATGCTGTCCTTGCTGTGCCCGGAGGCTGACGCTGTCCCTGCTGTGCCCGGACCCTGACACTCTCCCTGTTGCGCCCGGGCCCTAACGCTGTCCCTGCTGTGCCCAGGCGCTGACGCTGTCCCCGCTTTGCCCGGACCCTGACGATGTCCCTCATGTGCCTGGACACTGACGCTGTGCCTGCTGTGCCCAGAGGCTGACGCTGTCCCTGCTGTGCCCGGAGGCTGACACAGTCCCTGCTGTGCCCGGGCCCTGACTCTTTCCCTGCTGTGCCCGGACTCTGACGGTGTCCCTGCTGTGCCCGGGCCCTGACGCTGTCCCTGCTGTGCCCGGACGCTGATGCTTTCCCTGCTGTGCCCGGACCCCAACGTTGTCCCTGCTGTGCCCAGGCGCTGACGCTCTCCCTGCTGTGCCCGGACGCTGACGCTGTTCCTGCTGTGCCCGGAGGCTGACGCTGTCCCTGCTGTGCCCGGAGGCTGACGCTGTCCCTGCTGTGCCCGCAGGCTGACGCTGTCCCTGATGTGCCCGGAGGCTGACGCTGTCCCTGCTGTGCCCGGGCCCTGACTCTTTCCCTGCTGTGCCCGGACTCTGACGGTGTCCCTGCTGTGCCCGGGCCCTGACGCTGTCCCTGCTGTGCCCGGACGCTGATGCTTTCCCTGCTGTGCCCGGACCCCAACGTTGTCCCTGCTGTGTCCAGGCGCTGACGCTCTCCCTGCTGTGCCCGGACGCTGACGCTGTCCCTGATGTGCCCGGATGGTGACACTGTCTCTGCTGTGCCCGGACCCTGATGCTTTTCCTGCTGTGCCCGGACCCTGACGCTGTCCCTGCTGTGGCCGGACGCTGATGCGGTCCCTGCTGTGCCCGGAGGCTGACGCTGTCCCTGCTGTGCCCGGAGGCTGACACTCTCCCTGCTGTGCCCGGACGCTGATGCTTTCCCTGCTGTGCCCGGACCCTGACACTGTCCCTGCTGTGGCCGGGCCCTAACGTTGTCCCTGCTGTGCCCAGGCGCTGACGCTCTCCCTGCTGTGCCCGGACGCTGACGCTCTCCCTGCTGTGCCCGGACGCTGACGCAGTCCCCGCTGTGTCCAGATGCTGACGCTGTTTCCGCTGTGCCCAGACGCTGACGCTGTCCCTGATGTGCCCGGACGGTGACACTGTCTCTGCTGTGCCCGGACCCTGATGCTTTTCCTGCTGTGCCCGGATGCTGATGCTGTCCCTGCTGTGCCTGGACCCTGACGCTGTCCCTGATGTGCCTGGACACTGACGCTGTCCCTGCTGTGCCCGGAGGCTGACGCTCTCCCTGCTGTGCCCGGACGCTGATGCTTTCCCTGCTGTGCCCGGACCCTGACACTCTCCCTGCTGCGCCCGGGCACTAACGCTGTCCCTGCTGTGCCCAGGCGCAGACGCTGTCCCCGCTTTGCCTGGACCCTGACGCTCTCCCTGATGTGCCTGGACACTGACGCTGTCCCTGCTGTGCCCAGAGGCTGACGCTGTCCCTGCTGTGCCCGGAGGCTGACGCTGTCCCTGCTGTGCCCGGACCCTGACTCTTTCCCTGCTGTGCCCGGACTGTGACGGTGTCCCTGCTGTGCCCGGGCCCTGACGCTGTCCCTGCTGTGCCCGGACGCTGATGCTTTCCCTGCTGTGCCCGGACCCCAACGTTGTCCCTGCTGTGCCCAGGCGCTGACGCTCTCCCTGCTGTGCCCGGACGCTGACGCTGTTCCTGCTGTGCCCGGAGGCTGACGCTGTACCTGCTGTGCCCGGAGGCTGACGCTGTCCCTGCTGTGCCCGCAGGCTGACGCTGTCCCTGCTGTGCCCGGAGGCTGATGCTTTCCCTGCTGTGCCCGGACCCTGACACTCTCCCTGCTGCGCCCGGGCACTAACGCTGTCCCTGCTGTGCCCAGGCGCTGACGCTGTCCCTGCTGTGCGCAGACGCTGACGCTCTCCCTGCTGTGCCCGGACGCTGACGCAGTCCCCGCTGTGTCCAGATGCTGACGCTGTCCCCGCTGTGCCCAGACGCTGACGCTGTCCCTGATGTGCCCGGACGGTGACACTGTCTCTGCTGTTCCCGGACCCTGATGCTTTTCCTGCTGTGCCCGGATGCTGATGCTGTCCCTGCTGTGCCTGGACCCTGACGCTTTCCCTGATGTGCCTGGACACTGACGCTGTCCCTGCTGTGCCCGGACGCTGATGCTGTCCCTGCTGTGCCCAGAGGCTGACGCTGTCCCTGCTGTGCCCGGAGGCTGACGCTCTCCCTGCTGTGCCCAGACGCTGATTCTTTCCCTGCTGTGCCCGGACCCTGACACTCTCCCTGCTGCGCCCGGGCCCTAACGCTGTTCCTGCTGTGCCCGGAGGCTGACGCTGTCCCTGCTGTGCCTGGAGGCTGACGCTGTCCCTGCTGTGCCCGAAGGCTGACGCTGTCCCTGCTGTGCCCGGAGCCTGACGCTTTCCCTGCTGTGCCCGGACTCTGACGGTGTCCCTGCTGTGCCCGGGCCGGTACGCTGTCCCTGCTGTGCCCAGACGCTGATGCTTTCCCTGCTGTGCCCGGACCCTGACACTGTCCCTGCTGCGCCCGGGCCCCAATGTTGTCCCTGCTGTGCCCAGGCGCTGACGCTCTCCCTGCTGTGCCGGAACGCTGACGCTCTCCCTGCTGTGCCCAGACGCTGAAGCAGTCCCCTCTGTGTCCAGATGCTGACGCTGTCCCCGCTGTGCCCGGACCCTGATGCTGTCCCTGCTGTGCCCGGATACTGACGCTGTCCATGCTGTGCCCTGACGCTGACGCAGTTCCCTCTTTGTCCAGATGCTGACGCTGTCCCCGCTGTGCCCGGACGATGACGCTGTCCCTGATGTGCCCGGACGGTGACATGTCTCTGCTGTGCCCGGACCCTAATGCTTTTCCTGCTGTGTCCGGATGCTGACGCTGTCCCTGCTGTGCCTGGACCCTGACGCTGTCCCTGATGTGCCTGGACACTGACGCTGTCCCTGCTGTGCCCTGACGCTGATGCTGTCCCTGCTGTGCCCGGAGGCTGACGCTGTCCCTGCTGTGCCCGGAGGCTGACGCTCTCCCTGCTGTGCCCGGACGCTGATGCTTTCCCTGCTGTGCCCGGACCCTGACACTCTCCCTGCTGCCCCCGGGCCCTAACGCTGTCCCTGCTGTGCCCAGGCGCTGACGCTGTCCCCGCTGTGCCCGGACCCTGATGCTGTCCCTGCTGTGCCCGGATACTGACGCTGTCCATGCTGTGCCCTGACGCTGACGCAGTTCCCTCTTTGTCCAGATGCTGACGCTGTCCCCGCTGTGCCCGGACGATGACGCTGTCCCTGATGTGCCCGGACGGTGACATGTCTCTGCTGTGCCCGGACCCTAATGCTTTTCCTGCTGTGTCCGGATGCTGACGCTGTCCCTGCTGTGCCTGGACCCTGACGCTGTCCCTGATGTGCCTGGACACTGACGCTGTCCCTGCTGTGCCCTGACGCTGATGCTGTCCCTGCTGTGCCCGGAGGCTGACGCTGTCCCTGCTGTGCCCGGAGGCTGACGCTCTCCCTGCTGTGCCCGGACGCTGATGCTTTCCCTGCTGTGCCCGGACCCTGACACTCTCCCTGCTGCCCCCGGGCCCTAACGCTGTCCCTGCTGTGCCCAGGCGCTGACGCTGTCCCCGCTTTGCCCGGACCCTGACGCTGTCCCTCATGTGCCAGGACACTGACGCTGTGCCTGCTGTGCCCAGAGGCTGACGCTGTCCCTGCTGTGCCCGGAGGCTGACGCTGTCCCTGCTGTGCCCGGGCCCTGACTCTTTCCCTGCTGTGCCCGGACTCTGACGGTGTCCCTGCTGTGCCCGGGCCCTGACGCTGTCCCTGCTGTGCCCGGACGCTGATGCTTTCCCTGCTGTGCCCGGACCCCAACGTTGTCCCTGCTGTGCCCAGGCGCTGACGCTCTCCCTGCTGTGCCCGGACGCTGAACCTGTCCCTGATGTGCCCGGATGGTGACACTGTCTCTGCTGTGCCCGGACCCTGATGCTTTTCCTGCTGTGCCCGGACCCTGACGCTGTCCCTGCTGTGCCCGGAGGCTGACGCTGTCCCTGCTGTGCCCGGAGGCTGACACTCTCCCTGCTGTGCCCGGACGCTGATGCTTTCCCTGCTGTGCCCGGACCCTGACACTGTCCCTGCTGCGGCCGTGCCCTAACGTTGTCCCTGCTGTGCCCAGGCGCTGACGCTCTCCCTGCTGTGCCCGGACGCTGACGCTCTCCCTGCTGTGCCTGGAAGCTGACGCTGTCCCCGCTGTGTCCAGATGCTGACGCTGTCCCCGCTGTGCCCAGACGCTGACGCTGTCCCTGATGTGCCCGGACGGTGACACTGTCTCTGCTGTGCCCGGACCCTGATTCTTTTCCTGCTGTGCCCGGATGCTGACGCTGTCCCTGCTGTGCCCGGAGGCTGACGCTCTCCCTGCTGTGCCCAGACGCTGATGCTTTCCCTGCTGTGCCCGGACCCTGACATTCTCCCTGCTGCGCCCGGGCCCTAACGCTGTCCCTGCTGTGTCCAGGTGCTGACGCTGTCCCTGCTTTGCCCGGGCCCTGACGCTGTCCCTCATGGGCCTGGACACTGATGCTGTGCCTGCTGTGCCCGGATGCTGACGCTGTCCCTGTTGTGCCCGGAGGCTGACGCTGTCCCTGCTGTGCCCGGAGGCTGACGCTGTCCCTGCTGTGCCCGGGCCCTGACGCTTTCCCTGCTGTGCCCGGACTCTGACGGTGTCCCTGCTGTGCCCGGGACCTGACGCTGTCCCAGCTGTGCCCGGACGCTGATGTTTTCCCTGCTGTGCCCGGACCCTGACACTGTCCCTGCTGCGCCCGGGCCCCAACGTTGTCCCTGCTGTGCCCAGGTGCTGACGCTCTCCCTGCTGTGCCCAGACGCTGACGCTCTCCCTGCTGTGCCCGGACGCTGAAGCAGTCCCCTCTGTGTCCAGATGCTGACGCTGTCCCTGCTGTGCCCGGACCCTGATGCTGTCCCTGCTGTGCCCGGATACTGACGCTGTCCATGCTGTGCCCGGACGCTGACGCAGTCTCCTCTTTGTCCAGATGCTGACGCTGTCCCCGCTGTGCCCGGACGATGACGGTGTCCCTGATGTGCCCGGACGGTGACATGTCTCTGCTGTGCCCGGACCCTAATGCTTTTCCTGCTGTGCCCGGATGCTGACGCTGTCCCTGCTGTGTCCGGACCCTGACGCTGTCCTGCTGTGCCCGGATACTGATGCTGTCCCTGCTGTGCCCGGACGCTGATGCTGTCCCTGCTGTGCCCGGAGGCTGACACTGTCCCTGCTGTGCCCGGAGGCTAACGCTGTCCCTGCTGTGTCCGGACGCTGACGCTGTCCCTGAAGTGCCCGGACCCTGACGCTGTCCCTGCTGTGCCCGGACGCTGACGCTGTCCCTGCTCTGCCCGGAGCCTGACGCTGTCCCTGATGTGCCCGGACACTGACGCTGTCCCTGCTGTGCCCGGACGCTAACGCTGTCCCTGCTGTGTCCAGACGCTGACGCTGTCCCTGCTGTGCCCGGACCCTGACGCTGTCCCTGCTGTGCCCGGACCCTGACGCTGTCCCTGCTGTGCCCGGTCGCTGACGCTTTCCCTGCTGTGGCTCGGACGCTGATGCTTTCCCAGCTGTGCCCGGACCCTGACACTCTCCCTGTTGTGCCCGGGCCCTAACGCTGTCCCTGCGGTGCCCGGGCGCTGACGCTGTCCCCGCTTTGCCCGGACCCTGACGCTGTCCCTGCTGTGCCCGGAGGTGACACTGTCCCTGCTGTGCCCGGACCCAGACAGTCTCCCTGCCATGCCCGGGCGCTGTCGCTGACAATGCTGTGCCCTAACCCCGACGCTGTTCCTGATGTGCTCGGGCACGGACGCTGTCCCTGCTGTGCCCGGACCCTGAGACTGTTGTGCCCGGATGCTGACACTGTCCCTGATGTGCCCGGACGCTGACGCTGTCCCTGCTGTACCCGGACCCTGACGCTGTCCCTGCTGTACCCGGACCCTGACGCTGTCCCTGCTGTGCCCGGACCCTGAGACTGTTGTGACCGGACGCTGACACTGTCCCTGCTGTGCCCGGACGCTGACGCTGACTGTGATGTGCCCGGACGCTGACACTGTCCCTGCTGTGCCCGCACCCTGACGCTTACCCAGCTGTGCCCAAACCCTGACACTCTCCCTGCTGTGCCCGGGTATTAACGCTGTCCCCGCTTTGCCTGGACCCTGACGCTGTCCCTACCATGCCCGGCGCTGACAGTCTCCCTGCTGTGCCCAGACCCAGAAAGTCTCCCTGCCACGCCCGGGTGCTGACACTGTCCCTGCAGTGCCCGGGACCTGACGCTGTCCCTGCTGTGCCCGGGCGCGAACTCTGACCCTGCTGTGCCCGGACCCTGACGCTGTCCCTGCTGTGCCCGGACCCTGAGACTGTTGTGACCGGACGCTGACACTGTCCCTGCTGTGCCCGGACGCTGACGCTGACTGTGATGTGCCCGGACGCTGACAGTGTCCCTGCTGTGCCCGCACCCTGACGCTTACCCAGCTGTGCCCAAACCCTGACACTCTCCCTGCTGTGCCCGGGTATTAACGCTGTCCCCGCTTTGCCTGGACCCTGACGCTGTCCCTACCATGCCCGGCGCTGACAGTCTCCCTGCTGTGCCCGGACCCAGAAAGTCTCCCTGCCACGCCCGGGTGCTGACACTGTCCCTGCAGTGCCCGGGACCTGACGCTGTCCCTGCTGTGCCCGGGCGCGAACGCTGACCCTGCTGTGCCTGGGCCCTGACGCTGTCCCTGCTGTGCCCGGGCGCGAACGCTGTCCCTGCTGTGCCCGGGAGCTGACGCTGTCCCTGCCGTGCCCGGACGTTGACGCTGACCCTGCTTTGCCTGGATCCTGACACTGTCCCTGATGTGCCCGGACGCTGACGCTGTCCCTGATTTGCCTGGACGCTGACACTGTCCCTCCTGTGCCCGGACGATGACGTTGTCCCTGATGTGCCCGGACGTTTACGCTGACACTGCTGTGCCCAGTCGCTGATGCTGTCCCTGTTGTACACGCACGCTGATGCTGTCCGTGGACGCTGATGCTGTCCCTACTGTGCCCGGACCCTCTTGCTGTCCCTGCTGTGCCAGGGCGCTGACGCTGTCCCCGCTGTGCCCGGACACTGACGCTGTCCCTGATGTGCCCGGACGGTGACACTGTCTCTGCTGTGCCCGGACCCTGATGCTTTTCCTGCTGTGCCCGGATGCTGACGCTGTCCCTGCTGTGCCCGGACCCTGATGCTGTCCCTGATGTGCCCGGATACTGACGCTGTCCCTGCTGTGCCTGGACGCTGATGCTGTCCCTGCTGTGCCCGGAGGCTGACGCTGTACCTGCTGTGCCTGGAGGCTGACGCTCTCCCTGCTGTGCCCGGACGCTAATGCTTTCCCTGCTGTGCCCGGACCATGACACTATCCCTGCTGCGCCCGGGCCCTAACGCTGTCCCTGCTGTGCCAGGCGCTGACGCTGTCCCCGCTTTGCCCGGACCCTGACGCTGTCCCTCATGTGCCTGGACACTGACGCTGTGCCTGCTGTGCCCGGATGCTGACGCTGTCCGTGCTGTGCCCGGAGGCTGACGCTGTCCCTGCTGTGCCCGGAGGCTGACGCTGTCCCTGCTGTGCCCGGAGGCTGACGCTGTCCCTGCTGTGCCCAGGCCCTGACGCTTTCCCTGCTGTGCGCGGACTCTGACTCTGTCCCTACTGTGCCCAGGCCCTGACGCTGTCCCTGCTGTGCCCGGCGCTGACACTCTCCCTGCTGTGCCCGGACCCAGAAAGTCTCCCTGCCACGCCCGGGTGCTGACACTGTCCCTGCTGTGCCCGGGACCTGACGCTGTCCCTGCTGTGCCCGGGCGCGAACGCTGACCCTGCTGTGCCCGGGCCCTGACGCTGTCCCTGCTGTGCCCGGGCGCGAACGCTGTCCCTGCTGTGCCCTGGAGCTGACGCTGTCCCTGCCGTGCCCGGACGTTGACGCTGACCCTGCTGTGCCTGGAACCTGGCACTGTCCCTGATGTGCCCGGACGCTGACGCTGTCCCTGATGTGCCTGGACGCTGACACTGTCCCTCCTGTGCCCGGACGATGACGTTGTCCCTGATGTGCCCGGACGTTGACGCTGACCCTGCTGTGCCCGGTCGCTGACGCTGTCCCTGTTGTACTCGCACGCTTATGCTGTCCGTGGACGCTGATGCTGTCCCTACTGTGCCCGGACCCTGCTGCTGTCCCTGCTGTGCCAGGGCGCTGACGCTGTCCCCGCTGTGCCCGGACACTGACGCTGTCCCTGATGTGCCCGGACGGTGACACTGTCTCTGCTGTGCCCGGACCCTGATGCTTTTCCTGCTGTGCCCGGATGCTGATGCTGTCCCTGCTGTGCCCGGACCCTGACGCCGTCCCTGATGTGCCCGGATACTGACGCTGTCCCTGCTGTGCCCGGGCGCTGATGCTGTCCCTGCTGTTCCCGGAGGCTGACGCTGTACCTGCTGTGCCTGGAGGCTGACGCTCTCCCTGCTGTGCCCGGATGCTGATGCTTTCCCTGCTGTGCCCGGACCCTGACACTATCCCTGCTGCACCCGGGCCCTAACGCTGTCCCTGCTGTGCCAGGCGCTGACGCTGTCCCCGCTTTGCCCGGACCCTGATGCTGACCCTCATGTGCCTGGACACTGACGCTGTGCCTGCTGTGCGCGGATGCTGACGCTGTCCGTGCTGTGCCCGGAGGCTGACCCTGTCCCTGCTGTGCCCGGAGGCTGACGCTGTCCCTGCTGTGCCCGGAGGCTGACGCTGTCCCTGCTGTGCCCGGGCCCTGACGCTTTCCCTGCTGTGCCCGGACTCTGACGCTGTCCCTGCTGTGCCCGGGCCCTGACGCTGTCCCTGCTGTGCCCGGTCGCGAACACTGTCCCTGCTGTGCCCAGACAGTGACACTGTCTCTGCTGTGCCCGGACCCTGATGCTTTTCCTGCTGTGCCCGCACCTTTGCGCTGTCCATGCTGTGCCCGGGCACTGGCGCGGTCCCCGCTGTGCCCGGACGCTGATGCTGTCCCTGCTGGGCCCGGATGCTGACGCTGTCCCTGCTGTGCCCGGATGCTGACGCTGTCCCTGATGTGCCCGGACACTGACGCTGTCCCTGCTGTGCCCTTACGCTAACGCTGTCCCTGCTGTGTCCGGACGCTGACGCTGTCCCTGCTGTGCCCGGACCCTGAAGCTGTCTCTGCTGTGCCCGGGCGCTGACGCTGTCCCTGCTGTGCCCGGAGCCTGACGCTGTCCCTGATGTGCCCGGACACTGACGCTGTCCCTGCTGTGCCCGGACACTAACACTGTCCCTGCTGTGTCCGGACGCTGACGCTGTCCCTGCTGTGCCCGGACCCTGACGCTGTCCCTGCTGTGCCCGGACACTGACGCTGTCCCTGCTGTGCCCGGAGGCTGACGGTTTCCCTGCTGTGCCTGGATCCTGATACTGTCCCTGATGTGCCCGGACGCTGACGCTGTCCCTGATGTGCCTGGATGCTGACACTGTCCCTACTGTGCCCGGACGATGACACTGTCCCTGATGTGCCCGGACGTTGACGCTGTCCCTGCTGTGCCCGGTCGCTGACGCTGTCCCTGTTGTACATGCACGCTGACGCTGTCCGTGGACGCTGACGCTGTCCCTGCTGTGCCCGGACGCTGATGCTCTCCATGCTGTGCCCGGACGCTGATGCTGTCCCCCGCTGCGTCCAGATGCTGACGCTGTACCCGATGTGCGCGGATGCTGACGCTGTCCCCGCTATGCCCGGACGCTGACGCTGTCCCTGATGTGCCTGGACGCTGACACTGTCTCTGATGTGCCCGGACACTGATGCTTTTCCTGCTGTGCCCGCACCCTGACGCTGTCACTGCTATGCCCGGGCTCTGGCACGGTCCCCGCTGTGCCCAGACCCTGACGCTGTCCCTGCTATGCCCAGGCCCTGACATCGTCCCTGTTGTGCCAGACGTTGACGCTGTCCCTGCTGTGCCCGGACGCTGACGCTGTCCCTGCTGTGCCCGGACCCTGACGCTGTCCGTCATGTGCCTGGACACTGACGCTGTCCCTTCTGTGCCCGGACGCTGACGCTGTCCCTGCTGTGCCCGGAGGCTGACGCTGTCCCTGCTGTGCCCGGACCGTGACGCTTTCCCTGCTGTGCCCGGACTCTGACGCTGTCCCTGCTGTGCCCGGGCCCTGACGCTGTCCTTGCTGTGCCCGGGTGCGAACGCTGTCCCTGCTGTGCCCGGGCACTGACGCTGTCCCTGCTTTGCCCGGACTCTGACGCTCTCCCTGCTGTGCCCGGGTGCTGACGCTGTCCCCTCTGTGTCCAGATGCTGACGCTGTCCCCGCTGTGCCCGGACCCTGATGCTGTCCCTGCTGTGCCTGGATACTGATGCTGTCCCTGCTGTGCCCGGACGCTGTTGCAGTCCCCTCTGTGTCCAGAAGCTGATGCTGTCCCCGCTGTGCCCGGACGCTGACGCTGTCCCTGATGTGCCCGGACGGTGACACTGTCTCTGCTGTGCCCGGAGCCTGACCCTGTCCCTGATGTGCCCGGACACTGACGCTGTCCCTGCTGCACCCGGACACTAACGCTGTCCCTGCTGTGTTCGGATGCTGACGCTGTCCCTGCTGTGCACGGACCCTGACGCTGTCCCTGCTGTGCCCGGAGGCTGACGGTTTCCCTGCTGTGCCTGGATCCTGATACTGTCCCTGATGTGCCCTGACGCTGACACTGTCCCTCATGTGCCTGGACACTGACACTGTGCCTGCTGTGCCCGGACGCTGACGCTGACCCTGCTGTGCCCAGACCCAGACACTCTCCCTGCTGTGCCTGGGCCCTGACACTGTCCCTGCTGTGCCCGAAAGGCTGACGCTGTCCCTGAAGTGTCCGGACGCTGACGCTGTCCCTGCTGTGCCCGGACCCTGAAGCTGTCTCTGCTGTGCCCGGGCGCTGACGCTGTCCCTGCTGTGCCCGGAGCCTGACGCTGTCCCTGATGTGCCCGGACACTGACGCTGTCCCTGCTGTGCCCGGACACTTACGCTGTCCCTGCTGTGTCCGGACGCTGACGCTGTCCCTGCTGTGCCCGGACCCTGACGCTGTCCCTGCTGTGCCCGGACACTGACGCTGTCCCTGCTGTGCCCGGAGGCTGACGGTTTCCCTGCTGTGCCTGGATCCTGATACTGTCCCTGATGTGCCCGGACGCTGATGCTGTCCCTGATGTGCCTGGATGCTGACACTGTCCCTACTGTGCCCGGACGATGACACTGTCCCTGATGTGGCCGGACGTTGACGCTCTCCCTGCTGTGCCCGGATGCTGATGCTTTCCCTGCTGTGTCCGGACCCTGACACTATCCCTGCTGCACCCGGGCCCTAACGCTGTCCCTGCTGTGCCAGGCGCTGACGCTGTCCCCGCTTTGCCCGGACCCTGACGCTGACCCTCATGTGCCTGGACACTGACGCTGTGCCTGCTGTGCCCGGATGCTGACGCTGTCCCTGCTGTGCCCGGAGGCTGACCCTGTCCCTGCTGTGCCCGGAGGCTGACGCTGTCCCTGCTGTGCCCGGAGGCTGACGCTGTCCCTGCTGTGCCCGGGCCCTGACGCTTTCCCTGCTGTGCCCGGACTCTGACGCTGTCCCTGCTGTGCCCGGGCCCTGACGCTGTCCCTGCTGTGCCCGGTCGCGTACACTGTCCCTGCTGTGCCCGGACAGTGACACTGTCTCTGCTGTGCCCGGACCCTGATGCTTTTCCTGCTGTGCCCGCACCTTTGCGCTGTCCATGCTGTGCCCGGGCACTGGCGCGGTCCCCGCTGTGCCCGGATGCTGACGCTGTCCCTGCTGTGCCCGGATGCTGACGCTGTCCCTGATGTGCCCGGACACTGACGCTGTCCCTGCTGTGCCCGGACGCTAACGCTGTCCCTGCTGTGTCCGGACGCTGACGCTGTCCCTGCTGTGCCCGGACCCTGAAGCTGTCTCTGCTGTGCCCGGGCGCTGACGCTGTCCCTGCTGTGCCCGGAGCCTGACGCTGTCCCTGATGTGCCCGGACACTGACGCTGTCCCTGCTGTGCCCGGACACTAACGCTGTCCCTGCTGTGTCCGGACGCTGACGCTGTCCCTGCTGTGCCCGGACCCTGATGCTGTCCCTGCTGTGCCCGGACACTGACGCTGTCCCTGCTGTGCCCGGAGGCTGACGGTTTCCCTGCTGTGCCTGGATCCTGATACTGTCCCTGATGTGCCCGGACGCTGACGCTGTCCCTGATGTGCCTGGATGCTGACACTGTCCCTACTGTGCCCGGACGATGACACTGTCCCTGATGTGCCCGGACGTTGACGCTGTCCCTGCTGTGCCCGGTCGCTGACGCTGTGCCTGTTGTACACGCACGCTGACGCTGTCCGTGGACGCTGACGCTGTCCCTGCTGTGCCCAGACGCTGATGCTCTCCATGCTGTGCCCGGATGCTGATGCTGTCCCCCGCTGTGTCCAGATGCTGACGCTGTCCCCGATGTTCGCGGATGCTGACGCTGTCCCCGCTATGCCCGGACGCTGACGCTGTCCCTGATGTGCCTGGACGCTGACACTGTCTCTGATGTGCCCGGACACTGATGCTTTTCCTGCTGTGCCCGCACCCTGACGCTGTCACTGCTATGCCCGGGCTCTGGCACGGTCCCCGCTGTGCCCAGACCCTGACGCTGTCCCTGCTATGCCCAGGCCCTGACATCGTCCCTGCTGTGCCAGACGTTGACGCTGTCCCTGCTGTGCCCGGAGGCTGACGCTGTCCCTGCTGTGCCCGGACCCTGACGCTGTCCGTCATGTGCCTGGACACTGACGCTGTCCCTTCTGTGCCCGGACGCTGACGCTGTCCCTGCTGTGCCCGGAGGCTGACGCTGTCCCTGCTGTGCCCGGACCGTGACGCTTTCCCTGCTGTGCCCGGACTCTGACGCTGTCCCTGCTGTGCCCGGGCCGTGACGCTGTCCTTGCTGTGCCCGGGTGCGAACGCTGTCCCTGCTGTGCCCGGGCACTGACGCTGTCCCTGCTTTGCCCGGACGCTGACGCTCTCCCTGCTGTGCCCGGGTGCTGACGCTGTCCCCTCTGTGTCCAGATGCTGACGCTGTCCCCGCTGTGCCCGGACCCTGATGCTGTCCCTGCTGTGCCCGGATACTGACGCTGTCCCTGCTGTGCCCGGACGCTGTTGCAGTCCCCTCTGTGTCCAGAAGCTGATGCTGTCCCCGCTGTGCCCGGACGCTGACGCTGTCCCTGATGTGCCCGGACGGTGACACTGTCTCTGCTGTGCCCGGACCCTAATGCTTTTCCTGCTGTGCCCGGATGCTGACGCTGTCCCTGCTGTGCCCCAGACCCTGACGCTGTCCCTGCTGTGCCCGGATACTGACGCTGTCCCTGCTGTGCCCGGACGCTGATGCTGTCCCTGCTGTGTCCGGACCCTGACACTCTCCCTGCTCTATCCGGGCCCTAACGCTGTCCCTGCTGTGCCCGGACGCTGACGCTGTCCCTGCTGTGCCCGGAGCCTGACGCTGTCCCTGATGTGCCCGGACACTGACGCTGTCCCTGCTGCACCCGGACACTAACGCTGTCCCTGCTGTGTTCGGATGCTGACGCTGTCCCTGCTGTGCACGGACCCTGACGCTGTCCCTGCTGTGCCCGGACACTGACGCTGTCCCTGCTGTGCCCGGAGGCTGACGGTTTCCCTGCTGTGCCTGGATCCTGATACTGTCCCTGATGTGCCCTGACGCTGACACTGTCCCTCATGTGCCTGGACACTGACACTGTGCCTCCTGTGCCCGGACGCTGACGCTGTCCCTGCTGTGCCCGGACCCAGACACTCTCCCTGCTGTGCCTGGGCCCTGACACTGTCCCTGCTGTGCCCGAAAGGCTGACGCTGTCCCTGCTGTGTCCGGACGCTGACGCTGTCCCTGCTGTGCCCGGACCCTGAAGCTGTCTCTGCTGTGCCCGGGCGCTGACGCTGTCCCTGCTGTGCCCGGAGCCTGACGCTGTCCCTGATGTGCCCGGACACTGACGCTGTCCCTGCTGTGCCCGGACACTTACGCTGTCCCTGCTGTGTCCGGACGCTGACGCTGTCCCTGCTGTGCCCGGACCCTGACGCTGTCCCTGCTGTGCCCGGACACTGACGCTGTCCCTGCTGTGCCCGGAGGCTGACGGTTTCCCTGCTGTGCCTGGATCCTGATACTGTCCCTGATGTGCCCGGACGCTGACGCTGTCCCTGATGTGCCTGGATGACCCTGACACTGTCCCTACTGTGCCCGGACGATGACACTGTCCCTGATGTGGCCGGACGTTGATGCTGTCCCTGCTGTGCCCGGTTGCTGACGCTGTCCCTGTTGTACACGCACGCTGACGCTGTCCGTGGACGCTGACGCTGTCCCTGCTGTGCCCGGACGCTGATGCTCTCCATGCTGTGCCCGGACGCTGATGCTGTCCCCGCTGTGTCCAGATGCTGACGCTGTGACCGATGTGCGCGGATGCTGACGCTGTCCCCGCTATGCCCGGACGCTGACGCTGTCCCTGATGTGCCTGGACGCTGACACTGTCTCTGATGTGCCCGGACACTGATGCTTTTCCTGCTGTGCCCGCACCCTGACGCTGTCACTGCCATGCCCGGGCTCTGGCACGGTCCCTGCTGTGCCCAGACCCTGACGCTGTCCCTGCTATGCCCAGGCCCTGACATCGTCCCTGCTGTGCCAGACGTTGACGCTGTCCCTGCTGTGCCCGGACGCTGACGCTGTCCCTGCTGTGCCCGGACCCTGACGCTGTCCGTCATGTGCCTGGACACTGACGCTGTCCCTTCTGTGCCCGGACGCAGACGCTGTCCCTTCTGTGCCCGGAGGCTGACGCTGTCCCTGCTGTGCCCGGACCCTGACACTCTCCCTGCTGTGCCCGTGCCCTGACACTGTCCCTGCTGTGCCCGGAGGCTGACGCTGTCCCTGCTGTGCCCGGACCGTGACGCTTTCCCTGCTGTGCCCGGACTCTGACGCTGTCCCTGCTGTGCCCGGGCCCTGACGCTGTCCTTGCTGTGCCCGGGTGCGAACGCGGTCCCTGCTGTGCCCGGGCACTGACGCTGTCCCTGCTTTGCCCGGACGCTGACGCTCTCCCTGCTGTGCCCGGGTGCTGACGCTGTCCCCTCTGTGTCCAGATGCTGACGCTGTCCCCGCTGTGCCCGGACCCTGATGCTGTCCCTGCTGTGCCCGGATACTGACGCTGTCCCTTCTGTGCCCGGACGCTGACGCTGTCCCTGCTGTGCCCGGAGGCTGACGCTGTCCCTGCTGTGCCCGGACCGTGACGCTTTCCCTGCTGTGCCCGGACTCTGACGCTGTCCCTGCTGTGCCCGGGCCCTGACGCTGTCCTTGCTGTGCCCGGGTGCGAACGCTGTCCCTGCTGTGCCCGGGCACTGACGCTGTCCCTGCTTTGCCCGGACGCTGACGCTCTCCCTGCTGTGCCCGGGTGCTGACGCTGTCCCCTCTGTGTCCAGATGCTGACGCTGTCCCCGCTGTGCCCGGACCCTGATGCTGTCCCTGCTGTGCCCGGATACTGACGCTGTCCCTGCTGTGCCCGGACGCTGTTGCAGTCCCCTCTGTGTCCAGAAGCTGATGCTGTCCCCGCTGTGCCCGGACGCTGACGCTGTCCCTGATGTGCCCGGACGGTGACACTGTCTCTGCTGTGCCCGGACCCTAATGCTTTTCCTGCTGTGCCCGGATGCTGACGCTGTCCCTGCTGTGCCCCAGACCCTGACGCTGTCCCTGCTGTGCCCGGATACTGACGCTGTCCCTGCTGTGCCCGGACGCTGATGCTGTCCCTGCTGTGTCCGGACCCTGACACTCTCCCTGCTCTATCCGGGCCCTAACGCTGTCCCTGCTGTGCCCGGACGCTGACGCTGTCCCTGCTGTGCCCGGAGCCTGACGCTGTCCCTGATGTGCCCGGACACTGACGCTGTCCCTGCTGCACCCGGACACTAACGCTGTCCCTGCTGTGTTCGGATGCTGACGCTGTCCCTGCTGTGCACGGACCCTGACGCTGTCCCTGCTGTGCCCGGACACTGACGCTGTCCCTGCTGTGCCCGGAGGCTGACGGTTTCCCTGCTGTGCCTGGATCCTGATACTGTCCCTGATGTGCCCTGACGCTGACACTGTCCCTCATGTGCCTGGACACTGACACTGTGCCTCCTGTGCCCGGACGCTGACGCTGTCCCTGCTGTGCCCGGACCCAGACACTCTCCCTGCTGTGCCTGGGCCCTGACACTGTCCCTGCTGTGCCCGAAAGGCTGACGCTGTCCCTGCTGTGTCCGGACGCTGACGCTGTCCCTGCTGTGCCCGGACCCTGAAGCTGTCTCTGCTGTGCCCGGGCGCTGACGCTGTCCCTGCTGTGCCCGGAGCCTGACGCTGTCCCTGATGTGCCCGGACACTGACGCTGTCCCTGCTGTGCCCGGACACTTACGCTGTCCCTGCTGTGTCCGGACGCTGACGCTGTCCCTGCTGTGCCCGGACCCTGACGCTGTCCCTGCTGTGCCCGGACACTGACGCTGTCCCTGCTGTGCCCGGAGGCTGACGGTTTCCCTGCTGTGCCTGGATCCTGATACTGTCCCTGATGTGCCCGGACGCTGACGCTGTCCCTGATGTGCCTGGATGACCCTGACACTGTCCCTACTGTGCCCGGACGATGACACTGTCCCTGATGTGGCCGGACGTTGATGCTGTCCCTGCTGTGCCCGGTTGCTGACGCTGTCCCTGTTGTACACGCACGCTGACGCTGTCCGTGGACGCTGACGCTGTCCCTGCTGTGCCCGGACGCTGATGCTCTCCATGCTGTGCCCGGACGCTGATGCTGTCCCCGCTGTGTCCAGATGCTGACGCTGTGACCGATGTGCGCGGATGCTGACGCTGTCCCCGCTATGCCCGGACGCTGACGCTGTCCCTGATGTGCCTGGACGCTGACACTGTCTCTGATGTGCCCGGACACTGATGCTTTTCCTGCTGTGCCCGCACCCTGACGCTGTCACTGCCATGCCCGGGCTCTGGCACGGTCCCTGCTGTGCCCAGACCCTGACGCTGTCCCTGCTATGCCCAGGCCCTGACATCGTCCCTGCTGTGCCAGACGTTGACGCTGTCCCTGCTGTGCCCGGACGCTGACGCTGTCCCTGCTGTGCCCGGACCCTGACGCTGTCCGTCATGTGCCTGGACACTGACGTTGTCCCTTCTGTGCCCGGACGCAGACGCTGTCCCTTCTGTGCCCGGAGGCTGACGCTGTCCCTGCTGTGCCCGGACCCTGACACTCTCCCTGCTGTGCCCGTGCCCTGACACTGTCCCTGCTGTGCCCGGAGGCTGACGCTGTCCCTGCTGTGCCCGGACCGTGACGCTTTCCCTGCTGTGCCCGGACTCTGACGCTGTCCCTGCTGTGCCCGGGCCCTGACGCTGTCCTTGCTGTGCCCGGGTGCGAACGCGGTCCCTGCTGTGCCCGGGCACTGACGCTGTCCCTGCTTTGCCCGGACGCTGACGCTCTCCCTGCTGTGCCCGGGTGCTGACGCTGTCCCCTCTGTGTCCAGATGCTGACGCTGTCCCCGCTGTGCCCGGACCCTGATGCTGTCCCTGCTGTGCCCGGATACTGACGCTGTCCCTGCTGTGCCCGGACGCTGTTGCAGTCCCCTCTGTGTCCAGAAGCTGATGCTGTCCCCGCTGTGCCCGGACGCTGACGCTGTCCCTGATGTGCCCGGACGGTGACACTGTCTCTGCTGTGCCCGGACCCTAATGCTTTTCCTGCTGTGCCTGGATGCTGACGCTGTCCCTGCTGTGCCCGGACCCTGACGCTGTCCCTGCTGTGCCCGGATACTGACGCTGTCCCTGCTGTGCCCGGACGCTGATGCTGTCCCTGCTGTGTCTGGACCCTGACAATCTCCCTGCTCTATCCGGGCCCTAACGCTGTCCCTGCTGTGCCCGGACGCTGACGCTGTCCCTGCTGTGCCCGGAGCCTGACGCTGTCCCTGATGTGCCCGGACACTGACGCTGTCCCTGCTGCACCCGGACACTAACGCTGTACCTGCTGTGTTCGGACGCTGATGCTGTCCCTGCTGTGCCCGGACCCTGACGCTGTCCCTGCTGTGCCCGGACACTGACGCTGTCCCTGCTGTGCCCGGAGGCTGACGGTTTCCCTGCTGTGCCTGGATCCTGATACTGTCCCTGATGTGCCCTGACGCTGACACTGTCCCTCATGTGCCTGGACACTGACACTGTGCCTGCTGTGCCCGGACGCTGACGCTGTCCCTGCTGTGCCCGGACCCAGACACTCTCCCTGCTGTGCCTGGGCCCTGACACTGTCCCTGCTGTGCCCGAAAGGCTGACGCTGTCCCTGCTGTGCCCGGACCCTGACGCTTTCCCTGCTGTGCCCGGACTCTGACGCTGTCCCTGCTGTGCCCGGGCCCTGATGCTGTCCCTGCTGTGCCCGGGAGCGAACGCTGTCCCTGCTGTGCCCGGGCACTGACGCTGTCCCTGCTGTGCCCGGACGCTGACGCTCTCCCTGCTGTGCCCGGACGCTGACGCAGTCCCCTCTGTGTCCAGATGCTGACGCTGTCCTCGCTGTGCCCGGACCCTGACGCTGTCCCTGCTGTGCCCGGAAACTGACGCTGTCCATGCTGTGCCCGGACGCTGACGCAGTCTCCTCTGTGTCCAGATGCTGACGCTGTCCCTGCTGTGCCCGGACGATGACGCTGTCCCTGATGTGCCCGGACGGTGACATGTCTCTGCTGTGCCCGGACCCTAATGCTTTTCCTGCTGTGCCCGGATGCTGACGCTGTCCCTGCTGTGTCCGGACCCTGATGCTGTCCTGCTGTGCCCGGATACTGATGCTGTCCCTGCTGTGCCCGGACGCTGATGCTGTCCCTGCTGTGCCCGGAGGCTGACACTGTCCCTGCTGTGCCCGGTGGCTAACGCTGTCCCTGCTGTGTCCGGACGCTGATGCTGTCCCTGAAGTGCCCGGACCCTGACGCTGTCCCTGCTGTGCCCGGATGCTGACGCTGTCCCTGCTCTGCCCGGAGCCTGACGCTGTCCCTGATGTGCCCGGACACTGACGCTGTCCCTGCTGTGCCCGGACGCTAACGCTGTCCCTGCTGTGTCCAGACGCTGACGCTGTCCCTGCTGTGCCTGGACCCTGACGCTGTCCCTGCTGTGTCCGGACCCTGACGCTGTCCCTGCTGTGCCCGGACGCTGACGCTTTCCCTGCTGTGGCTCGGACGCTGATGCTTTCCCAGCTGTGCCCGGACCCTGACACTCTCCCTGTTGTGCCCGGGCCCTAACGCTGTCCCTGCAGTGCCCGGGCGCTGAGGCTGTCCCCGCTTTGCCCGGACCCTGACGCTGTCCCTGCTGTGCCCGGAGGTGACACTCTCCCTGCTGTGCCCGGACCCAGACAGTCTCCCTGCCATGCCCGGGCGCTGTCGCTGACCCTGCTGTGCCCGAACCCCGACGCTGTTCCTGATGTGCTCGGGCACGGACGCTGTCCCTGCTGTGCCCGGACCCTGAGACTGTTGTGCCTGGATGCTGACACTGTCCCTGATGTGCCCGGACGCTGACGCTGTCCCTGCTGTACCCGGACCCTGACGCTGTCCCTGCTGTACCCGGACCCTGACGCTGTCCCTGCTGTGCCCGGACCCTGAGACTGTTGTGACCGGATGCTGACACTGTCCCTGCTGTGCCCGGACGCTGACGCTGACTGTGATGTGCCCGGACGCTGACACTGTCCCTGCTGTGCCCGCACCCTGACGCTTACCCAGCTGTGCCCAAACCCTGACACTCTCCCTGCTGTGCCCGGGTATTAATGCTGTGCCCCGCTTTGCCTGGACCCTGACTCTGTCCCTACCATGCCCGGCGCTGACAGTCTCCCTGCTGTGCCCGGACCCAGAAAGTCTCCCTGCCACGCCCGGGTGCTGACACTGTCCCTGCTGTGCCCGGGACCTGACGCTGTCCCTGCTGTGCCCGGGCGCGAACGCTGACCCTGCTGTGCCCGGGCCCTGACGCTGTCCCTGCTGTGCCCGGGCGCGAACGCTGTCACTGCTGTGCCCAGGAGCTGACGCTGTCCCTGCCGTGCCCGGACGTTGACGCTGACCCTGCTGTGCCTGGATCCTGACACTGTCCCTGATGTGCCCGGACGCTGACGCTGTCCCTGATTTGCCTGGACGCTGACACTGTCCCTCCTGAGCCCGGACGATGACGTTGTCCCTGATGTGCCCGGACGTTTACGCTGACACTGCTGTGCCCGGTCGCTGACGCTGTCCCTGTTGTACACGCACGCTGATGCAGTCCGTGGACGCTGATGCTGTCCCTACTGTGCCCGGACCCTCTTGCTGTCCCTGCTGTGCCAGGGCGCTGACGCTGTCCCCGCTGTGCCCGGACACTGACGCTGTCCCTGATGTGCCCGGACGGTGACACTGTCTCTGCTGTGCCCGGACCCTGATGCTTTTCCTGCTGTGCCCGGATGCTGACGCTGTCCCTGCTGTGCCCGGACCCTGACGCTGTCCCTGATGTGCCCGGATACTGACGCTGTCCCTGCTGTGCCTGGACGCTGATGCTGTCCCTGCTGTGCCCGGAGGCTGACGCTGTACCTGCTGTGCCTGGAGGCTGACGCTCTCCCTGCTGTGCCCGGACGCTAATGCTTTCCCTGCTGTGCCCGGACCCTGACACTATCCCTGCTGCGCCCGGGCCCTAACGCTGTCCCTGCTGTGCCAGGCGCTGACGCTGTCCCCCGCTTTGCCCGGACCCTGACGCTGTCCCTCATGTGCCTGGACACTGACGCTGTGCCTGCTGTGCCCGGATGCTGACGCTGTCCGTGCTGTGCCCGGAGGCTGACGCTGTCCCAGCTGTGCCCGGAGGCTGACGCTGTCCCTGCTGTGCCCGGAGGCTGACGCTGTCCCTGCTGTGCCCAGGCCCTGACGCTTTCCCTGCTGTGCGCGGACTCTGACTCTGTCCCTGCTGTGCCCAGGCCCTGACGCTGTCCCTGCTGTGCCCGGCGCTGACACTCTCCCTGCTGTGCCCGGACCCAGAAAGTCTCCCTGCCACGCCCGGGTGCTGACACTGTCCCTGCTGTGCCCGGGACCTGACGCTGTCCCTGCTGTGCCCGGGCGCGAACGCTGACCCTGCTGTGCCCGGGCCCTGACGCTGTCCCTGCTGTGCCCGGGTGCGAACGCTGTCCCTGCTGTGTCCTGGAGCTGACGCTGTCCCTGCCGTGCCCGGACGTTGACGCTGACCCTGCTGTGCCTGGAACCTGGCACTGTCCCTGATGTGCCCGGACGCTGACGCTGTCCCTGATGTGCCTGGACGCTGACACTGTCCCTCCTGTGCCCGGACGATCACGTTGTCCCTGATGTGCCCGGACGTTGACGCTGACCCTGCTGTGCCCGGTCGCTGACGCTGTCCCTGTTGTGCTCGCACGCTGATGCTGTCCGTGGACGCTGATGCTGTCCCTACTGTGCCCGGACCCTGCTGCTGTCCCTGCTGTGCCAGGGCGCTGACGCTGTCCCCGCTGTGCCCGGACACTGACGCTGTCCCTGATGTGCCCGGACGGTGACACTGTCTCTGCTGTGCCCGGACCCTGATGCTTTTCCTGCTGTGCCCGGATGCTGACGCTGTCCCTGCTGTGCCCGGACCCTGACGCCGTCCCTGATGTGCCCGGATACTGACGCTGTCCCTGCTGTGCCCGGGCGCTGATGCTGTCCCTGCTGTTCCCGGAGGCTGACGCTGTACCTGCTGTGCCTGGAGGCTGACGCTCTCCCTGCTGTGCCCGGATGCTGATGCTTTCCCTGCTGTGCCCGGACCCTGACACTATCCCTGCTGCGCCCGGGCCCTAACGCTGTCCCTGCTGTGCCAGGCGCTGACGCTGTCCCCGCTTTGCCCGGACCCTGACGCTGACCCTCATGTGCCTGGACACTGACGCTGTGCCTGCTGTGCCCGGATGCTGACGCTGTCCCTGCTGTGCCCGGAGGCTGACCCTGTCCCTGCTGTGCCCGGAGGCTGACGCTGTCCCTGCTGTGCCCGGAGGCTGACGCTGTCCCTGCTGTGCCCGGGCCCTGACGCTTTCCCTGCTGTGCCCGGACTCTGACGCTGTCCCTGCTGTGCCCGGGCCCTGACGCTGTCCCTGCTGTGCCCGGTCGCGAACACTGTCCCTGCTGTGCCCGGACAGTGACACTGTCTCTGCTGTGCCCGGACCCTGATGCTTTTCCTGCTGTGCCCGCACCTTTGAGCTGTCCATGCTGTGCCCGGGCACTGGCGCGGTCCCCGCTGTGCCCGGACGCTGATGCTGTCCCTGCTGGGCCCGGATGCTGACGCTGTCCCTGCTGTGCCCGGATGCTGACGCTGTCCCTGATGTGCCCGGACACTGACGCTGTCCCTGCTGTGCCCGGACGCTAACGCTGTCCCTGCTGTGTCCGGACGCTGACGCTGTCCCTGCTGTGCCCGGACCCTGAAGCTGTCTCTGCTGTGCCCGGGCGCTGACGCTGTCCCTGCTGTGCCCGGAGCCTGACGCTGTCCCTGATGTGCCCGGACACTGACGCTGTCCCTGCTGTGCCCGGACACTAACGCTGTCCCTGCTGTGTCCGGACGCTGACGCTGTCCCTGCTGTGCCCGGACCCTGACGCTGTCCCTGCTGTGCCCGGACACTGACGCTGTCCCTGCTGTGCCCGGAGGCTGACGGTTTCCCTGCTGTGCCTGGATCATGATACTGTCCCTGATGTACCCAGACGCTGACGCTGTCCCTGATGTGCCTGGATGCTGACACTGTCCCTACTGTGCCCGGACGATGACACTGTCCCTGATGTGCCCGGACGTTGACGCTGTCCCTGCCGTGCCCGGTCGCTGACGCTGTCACTGTTGTACACGCACGCTGACGCTGTCCGTGGATGCTGACGCTGTCCCTGCTGTGCCCGGACGCTGATGCTCTCCATGCTGTGCCCGGACGCTGATGCTGTCCCCGCTGTGTCCAGATGCTGACGCTGTACCCGATGTGCGCGGATGCTGACGCTGTCCCCGCTATGCCCGGACGCTGACGCTGTCCCTGATGTGCCTGGACGCTGACACTGTCTCTGATGTGCCCGGACCCTGATGCTTTTCTTGCTGTGCCCGCACCCTGACGCTGTCACTGCTATGCCCGGGCTCTGGCACGGTCCCCCGCTGTGCCCAGACCCTGACGCTGTCCCTGCTATGCCCAGGCCCTGACATCGTCCCTGCTGTGCCAGACGTTGACGCTGTCCCTGCTGTGCCCGGACCCTGACGCTGTCCCTCATGTGCCTGGACACTGACGCTGTCCCTTCTGTGCCCGGACGCTGACACTGTCCCTGCTGTGCCCGGAGGCTGACGCTGTTCCTGCTGTGCCCGGACCCTGACACTCTCCCTGCTGTGCCCGTGCCCTGACACTGTCCCTGCTGTGCCCGGAGGCTGACGCTGTCCCTGCTGTGCCCGGACCGTGACGCTTTCCCTGCTGTGCCCGGACTCTGACGCTGTCCCTGCTGTGCCCGGGCCCTGACGCTGTCCTTGCTGTGCCCGGGGGCGAACGCTGTCCCTGCTGTGCCCGGGCACTGACGCTGTCCCTGCTTTGCCCGGACGCTGACGCTCTCCCTGCTGTGCCCGGGTGCTGACGCTGTCCCCTCTGTGTCCAGATGCTGACGCTGTCCCTGCTGTGCCCGGACCCTGATGCTGTCCCTGCTGTGCCCGGATACTGACGCTGTCCCTGCTGTGCCCGGACGCTGTTGCAGTCCCCTCTGTGTCCAGAAGCTGATGCTGTCCCCCGCTGTGCCCGGACGCTGACGCTGTCCCTGATGTGCCCGGACAGTGACATTGTCTCTGCTGTGCCCGGACCCTAATGCTTTTCCTGCTGTGCCTGGATGCTGACGCTGTCCCTGCTGTGCCCGGACCCTGACGCTGTCCCTGCTGTGCCCGGATACTGACGCTGTCCCTGCTGTGCCCGGACGCTGATGCTGTCCCTGCTGTGTCCGGACCCTGACACTCTCCCTGCTCTATCCGGGCCCTAACGCTGTCCCTGCTGTGCCCGGACGCTGACGCTGTCCCTGCTGTGCCCGGAGCCTGACGCTGTCCCTGATGTGCCCGGACACTGACGCTGTCCCTGCTGCACCCGGACACTAACGCTGTCCCTGCTGTGTTCAGACGCTGACGCTGTCCCTGCTGTGCCCGGACCCTGACGCTGTCCCTGCTGTGCCCGGACACTGACGCTGTCCCTGCTGTGCCCGGAGGCTGACGGTTTCCCTGCTGTGCCTGGATCCTGATACTGTCCCTGATGTGCCCTGACGCTGACACTGTCCCTCATGTGCCTGGACACTGACACTGTGCCTGCTGTGCCCGGACGCTGACGCTGTCCCTGCTGTGCCCGGAGGCTGACGCTGTCCCCTGCTGTGCCCGGACCCAGACACTCTCCCTGCTGTGCCTGGGCCCTGACACTGTCCCTGCTGTGCCCGAAAGGCTGACGCTGTCCCTGCTGTGCCCGGACCCTGACGCTTTCCCTGCTGTGCCCGGACTCTGACGCTGTCCCTGCTGTGCCCAGGGCCCTGGCGCTGTCCCTGCTGTGCCCGGGTGCGAACGCTGTCCCTGCTGTGCCCGGGCACTGACGCTGTCCCTGCTGTGCCCGGACGCTGACGCTCTCCCTGCTGTGCCCGGACGCTGACGCAGTCCCCTCTGTGTCCAGATGCTGACGCTGTCCTCGCTGTGCCCGGACCCTGACGCTGTCCTCGCTGTGCCCGGACCCTGACGCTGTCCCTGCTGTGCCCGGATACTGACCCTGTCCCTGCTGTGCCCGGACGCTGATGCAGTCCCCTCTGTGTCCTGATGCTGGCGCTGTCCCCGCTGTGCCCGGACGGCGACACTGTCTCTGCTGTGCCCGGACCCTAATGCTTTTACTGCTGTGCTTGGATGCTGACGCTGTCCCTGCTGTGACTGGACCCTGACGCTGTTCCTGCTGTGCCCGGATACTGACGCTGTCACTGCTGTGTTCGGACGCTGATGCTGTCCCTGCTGTGCCCTGAGGCTGACGCTGTCCCTGCTGTGCCCGGAGGCTGACGCTCTCACTGCTGTGCCTGGACGCTGATGCTTTTCCTGCTGTGCCCGGACCCTGACATTCTCCCTGCTCTACCCGGGCCCTAACGCTGTCCCTGCTGTGCCCAGGCGCTGATGCTGTCCCCGCTTTGCCTGGACCCTGACACTGTCCCTCATGTGCCTGGACACTGACGCTGTGCCTGCTGTGCCCGGACGCTGACGCTGTCCCTGCTGTGCCCGGAGGCCAACGCTGTCCCTGCTGTGCCCGGGCCCTGACGCTTTCCTGCTGCGCCCGGACTCTGATGCTGTCCCTGCTGTGCCCGGACGCGAACACTGTCCCTGCTGTGCCTGGACATTGACACTGTCTCTGCTGTGCCCGGATGCTAATGCATTTCCTGCTGTGCCCGCACCCTGACACTCTCCCGCTTTGCCCGGACCCTGACACTGTCCCTGATGTGCCTGGACACTGACGCTGTCCCTGCTGTGCCCTGACGCTGATGCTGTCCCTGCTGTGTCCGGAGGCTGATGCTGTCCCTGCTGTGCCCGGAGGCTGACGCTCTCCCTGCTGTGCCCGGACGCTGATTCTTTCCCTGCTGTGCCCGGACCCTGACACTCTCCCTGCTGCGCCCGGGCCTTAACGCTGTCCCTGCTGTGCCCAGGCGCTGACGCTGTCCCCGCTTTGGCCGGACACTGACGCTGTCCCTCATGTGCCAGGACACTGACGCTGTGCCTGCTGTGCCCAGAGGCTGACGCTGTCCCTGCTGTGCCCGGAGGCTGACGCTGTCCCTGCTGTGCCCGGGCCCTGTCTCTTTCCCTGCTGTGCCCGGACTCTGGCGGTGTCCCTGCTGTGCCCGGGCCCTGACGCTGTCCCTGCTGTGCCCGGACGCTGATGCTTTCCTGCTGTGCCCGGACCCCAACGTTGTCCCTGCTGTGCCCAGGCGCTGACGCTCTCCCTGCTGTGCCCGGACGCTGACCCTGTCCCTGATGTGCCCGGATGGTGACACTGTCTCTGCTGTGCCCGGACCCTGAGGCTTTTCCTGCTGAGCCCGGACCCTGACGCTGACCTGCTGTGCCCGGAGGCTGACGATGTCCCCTGCTGTGCCCGGAGGCTGACACTCTCCCTGCTGTGCCCGGACGCTGATGCTTTCCCTGCTGTGCCCGGACCCTGACACTGTCCCTGCTGCGGCCGTGCCCTAACGTTGTCCTGCTGTGCCCAGGCGCTGACGCTCTCCCTGCTGTGCCCGGACGCTGACGCTCTCCCTGCTGTGCCCGGAAGCTGACGCTGTCCCCGCTGTGTCCAGATGCTGACGCTGTCCCCGCTGTGCCCAGACGCTGACGCTGTCCTGATGTGCCCGGACGGTGACACTGTCTCTGCTGTGCCCGGACCCTGATGCTTTTCCTGCTGTGCCCGGATGCTGATGCTGTCCCTGCTGTGCCTGGACCCTGACGCTGTCCCTGATGTGCCTGGACACTGACGCTGTCCCTGCTTTGCCCGGGCCCTGACGCTGTCCCTCATGGGCCTGGACACTGACGCTGTGCCTGCTGTGCCCGGATGCTGACGCTGTCCTGCTGTGCCCGGAGGCTGACGCTGTCCCTGCTGTGCCCGGAGGCTGACGCTGTCCCTGCTGTGCCCGGGCCCTGACGCTGTCCCAGCTGTGCCCGGACGCTGATGCTTTCCCTGCTGTGCCCGGACCCTGACACTGTCCCTGCTGCACCCAGACCCGAACGTTGTCCCTGCTGTGCCCAGCGCTGATGCTCTCTCTGCTGTGCCCGGACGCTGACGCTCTCCTGCTGTGCCTGGAGCCTGACGCTGTCCCTGATGTGCCCGGACACTGACGCTGTCCCTGCTGTGCCCGGACACTAACGCTGTCCCTGCTGTGTCCGGACGCTGACGCTGTCCCTGCTGTGCCCGGACCCTGACGCTGTCCCTGCTGTGCCCGGACACTGACGCTGTCCCTGCTGTGCCCGGAGGCTGACGGTTTCCCCTGCTGTGCCTGGATCCTGATACTGTCCCTGATGTGCCCGGACGCTGATGCTGTCCCCTGATGTGCCTGGATGCTGACACTGTCCCTACTGTGCCCGGACGATGACACTGTCCTGATGTGCCCGGACGTGACGCTGTCCCTGCTGTGCCCGGTCGCTGACGCTGTCCTGTTGTACACGCACGCTGACGCTGTCCGTGGACGCTGACGCTGTCCCTGCTTGCCCGGACGCTGATGCTCTCCATGCTGTGCCCGGACGCTGATGCTGTCCCCGCTGTGTCCAGATGCTGACGCTGTACCCGATGTGCGCGGATGCTGACGCTGTCCCCGCTATGCCCGGACGCTGACGCTGTCCTGATGTGCCTGGACGCTGACACTGTCTCTGATGTGCCCGGACACTGATGCTTTTCCTGCTGTGCCCGAACCCTGACGCTGTCACTGCTATGCCCGGGCTCTGGCACGGTCCCCCGCTGTGCCCAGACCCTGACGCTGTCCCTGCTATGCCCAGGCCCTGACATCGTCCCTGCTGTGCCAGACGTTGACGCTGTCCCTGCTGTGCCCGGACCGCTGACGCTGTCCCTGCTGTGCCCGGACCCTGACGCTGTCCGTCATGTGCCTGGACACTGACGCTGTCCCTTCTGTGCCCGGACGCTGACGCTGTCCCTGCTGTGCCCGGAGGCTGACGGTATCCCTGCTGTGCCCGGACCCTGACACTCTCCCTGCTGTGCCCGTGCCCTGACACTGTCCCAGCTGTGCCCGGAGGCTGACGCTGTCCCTGCTGTGCCCGGACCGTGACGCTTTCCCTGCTGTGCCCGGACTCTGACGCTGTCCCTGCTGTGCCCGGGCCCTGACGCTGTCCTTGCTGTGCCCGGGTGCGAACGCTGTCCCTGCTGTGCCCGGTCACTGACGCTGTCCCTGCTTTGCCCGGACGCTGACGCTCTCCCTGCTGTGCCCGGGTGCTGACGCTGTCCCCTCTGTGTCCAGATGCTGACGCTGTCCCCGCTGTGCCCGGACCCTGATGCTGTCCCTGCTGTGCCCGGATACTGACGCTGTCCTGCTGTGCCCGGACGCTGTTGCAGTCCCCTCTGTGTCCAGAAGCTGATGCTGTCCCCGCTGTGCCCGGACGCTGACGCTGTCCCTGATGTGCCCGGACGGTGACACTGTCTCTGCTGTGCCGGACCCTAATGCTTTTCCTGCTGTGCCTGGATGCTGACGCTGTCCCTGCTGTGCCCGGACCCTGACGCTGTCCCTGCTGTGCCCGGATACTGACGCTGTCCTGCTGTGCCCGGCACGCTGATGCTGTCCCTGCTGTGTCCGGACCCTGACACTCTCCCTGCTCTATCCGGGCCCTAACGCTGTCCCTGCTGTGCCCGGACGCTGACGCTGTCCCTGCTGTGCCCGGAGCCTGACGCTGTCCCTGATGTGCCCGGACACTGACGCTGTCCTTGCTGCACCCGGACACTAAAGCTGTCCCTGCTGTGTTCGGACGCTGACGCTGTCCCTGCTAGTGCCCGGACCCTGACGGTGTCCCTGCTGTGCCCGGACACTGACGCTGTCCCTGCTGTGCCCGGAGGCTGACGGTTTCCCTGCTGTGCCTGGATCCTGATACTGTCCCTGATGTGCCCTGACGCTGACACTGTCCCTCATGTGCCTGGACACTGACACTGTGCCTGCTGTGCCCGGACGCTGACGCTGTCCCTGCTGTGCCCGGACCCAGACACTCTCCCTGCTGTGCCTGGGCACTGACACTGTCCCTGCTGTGCCCGAAAGGCTGACACTGTCCCTGCTGTGCCCGGACCCTGACGCTTTCCCTGCTGTGCCCGGACTCTGACGCTGTCCCTGCTGTGCCCGGGCCCTGACGCTGTCCCTGCTGTGCCCGGGTGGCGAACGCTGTCCCTGCTGTGCCCGGGCACTGACACTGTCCCTGCTGAGCCCGGACGCTGACGCTCTCCCTGCTGTGCCCGGACGCTGACGCAGTCCCCTCTGTGTCCAGATGCTGACGCTGTCCTCGCTGTGCCCGGACCCTGACGCTGTCCCTGCTGTGCCCGGATACTGACGCTGTCCATGCTGTGCCCGGACGCTGACGCAGTCTCCTCTGTGTCCAGATGCTGACGCTGTCCCCGCTGTGCCCGGACGATGACGCTGTCCCTGATGTGCCCGGACGGTGACATGTCTCTGCTGTGCCCGGACCCTAATGCTTTTCCTGCTGTGCCCGGATGCTGACGCTGTCCCTGCTGTGTCCGGACCCTGATGCTGTCCTGCTGTGCCCGGATACTGATGCTGTCCCTGCTGTGCCCGGACGCTGATGCTGTCCCTGCTGTGCCCGGAGGCTGACACTGTCCCTGAAGTGCCCGGACCCTGACGCTGTCCCTGCTGTGCCCGGACGCTGACGCTGTCCCTGCTCTGCCCGGAGCCTGACGCTGTCCCTGATGTGCCCGGACACTGACGCTGTCCCTGCTGTGCCCGGACGCTAACGCTGTCCCTGCTGTGTCCAGACGCTGACGCTGTCCCTGCTGTGCCTGGACCCTGACGCTGTCCCTGCTGTGCCCGGACCCTGACGCTGTCCCTGCTGTGCCCGGACGCTGACGCTTTCCCTGCTGTGGCTCGGACGCTGATGCTTTCCCAGCTGTGCCCGGACCCTGACACTCTCCCTGTTGTGCCGGGCCCTAACGCTGTCCCTGCGGTGCCCGGGCGCTGACGCTGACCCTGCTGTGCCCGAACCCCGACGCTGTTCCTGATGTGCTCGGGCACGGACGCTGTCCCTGCTGTGCCCGGACCCTGAGACTGTTGTGCCCGGATGCTGACACTGTCCCTGATGTGCCCGGACGCTGACGCTGTCCCTGCTGTACCCGGACCCTGACGCTGTCCCTGCTGTACCCGGACCCTGACGCTGTCCCTGCTGTGCCCGGACCCTGAGACTGTTGTGACCGACTCGGACACTGTCCCTGCTGTGCCCGGACGCTGACGCTGACTGTGATGTGCCCGGACGCTGACACTGTCCCTGCTGTGCCCGCACCCTGACGCTTACCCAGCTGTGCCCAAACCCTGACACTCTCCCTGCTGTGCCCGTGTATTAACGCTGTGCCCGCTTTGCATGGACCCTGACTCTGTCCCTACCATGCCCGGCGCTGACAGTCTCCCTGCTGTGCCCGGACCCAGAAAGTCTCCCTGCCACGCCCGGGTGCTGACACTGTCCCTGCAGTGCCCGGGACCTGACCGCTGTCCCTGCTGTGCCCGGGCGCGAACGCTGACCCTGCTGTGCCCGGGCCCTGACGCTGTCCTTGCTGTGCCCAGGGTGCGAACGCTGTCCCTGCTGTGCCCGGTCGCTGACCGCTGTCCCCTGTTGTACACGCACGCTGATGCAGTCCGTGGACGCTGATGCTGTCCCTACTGTGCCCGGACCCTCTTGCTGTCCCTGCTGTGCCAGGGCGCTGACGCTGTCCCCCGCTGTGCCCGGACACCGACGCTGTCCCTGATGTGCCCGGATGGTGACACTGTCTCTGCTGTGCCCGGACCCTGATGCTTTTCCTGCTGTGCCCGGATGCTGACGCTGTCCCTGCTGTGCCCGGACCCTGACGCTGTCCCTGATGTGCCCGGATACTGACGCTGTCCCTGCTGTGCCTGGACGCTGATGCTGTCCCTGCTGTGCCCGGAGGCTGACGCTGTACCTGCTGTGCCTGGAGGCTGACGCTCTCCCTGCTGTGCCCGGACGCTAATGGTTTCCCTGCTGTGCCCGGACCCTGACACTATCCCTGCTGCGCTCGGGCCCTAACGCTGTCCCTGCTGTGCCAGGCGCTGACGCTGTCCCCGCTTTGCCCGGACCCTGACGCTGTCCCTCATGTGCCTGGACACTGACGCTGTGCCTGCTGTGCCCGGATGCTGACGCTGTCCGTGCTATGCCGGAGGCTGACGCTGTCCCTGCTGTGCCCGGAGGCTGACGCTGTCCCTGCTGTGCCCGGAGGCTGACGCTGTCCC
>JANJGN010001506.1:72500-75000 GCA_026770705.1 Isurus oxyrinchus
TTAGGGTTAGGGTTAGGGTTAGGGTTAGGAGTTAGGAGTTAGGGTTAGGGCTGGGTTTAGGGCTGTGGTTAGGGTTAGGGTTAGGGTTAGGGTTAGGGTTAGGGTGAAGGTTAGGGTTAGGGTTAGGGTAAGGGTTAGGGATAGGGGTAGGGTTAGGGTTAGGGTTAGGGTTAGGGTTAGGGTTAGGGTTAGGGTTAGGGTCAGGGTCAGGGTTAGGGGTTAGGGTTAGGGTCAGGGTCTGGGTTAGTGGTTAGGTTTTCGGGTCAGGGTCAGGGTTAGGGATAGGGTGAGGATTAGGGTCAGGGTCAGGATTAGGTTTAGTGTTAAGGTTAGTATTAGAGTTAGGGTTAGGGGTTCGGGGTTAGGGTTAGGGGTTAGGGTGAGGGGTTAGGGTTAAGGTTAGGGCTAGAGTAAGGGTTAGGGTTAGGGTTAGGGATAGGGCATTAGGGTTAGTGTTATGGCATTATGGTTAGGGTTAGGGTTAGGGTTTGGTCATTACGGTTAGGGTTAGGGTTAGGGTTAGCATTTGGGTTAGGGCATTAGGGTTAGGGTTAGGGTTCGGGTTAGGGTTAGGAGTTAGGGTTAGGGTTAGGGTTTGGGTTAGGGTTAGGGTTTGGCATTAGGGTTAGGGTTAGGGCATTAGCGTTAGGGTTAGGGCAGTAGGGTTAGGGTTAGAGTTAGGGTTAAGGTTAGGGTTTAGGGTTAGGGGTTAGGGTTAGGGTTAGGGTTAGGTTTAGGGTTAGGGCTAGTGTTAGGGTTAGGGTTACAGTTAGGGTTAGGGTTAGGGCTAGGGCTAGGGTTAAGTGTTAGGGTTAGGGTTAGGGGTTAGGGTTAGGGTTTAGGGTTAGGGTTAGGGTTAGGGTTAGTATTCGGGTTAGTGTTAGGGTTAGGGTTAGGGTTAGGGGTTAGGGTTAGGGTTAGGGTTAGGGTTAGGGTTAGGGTTAGGGTTAGTGTTAGGGTTAGGGTTAGGGTTAGGGTTAGGGGTTAGGGGTTAGGGTTAGGGTTAGGGTTATGGTTAGGGTAGGGCATTAGGGTTAGGGTTAGGGTTAGCTTCAGGGTTAGGGTTAGGATTAGGGTTAGGGTTAGGGTTAGGTTTACGGTATTAGGGTTAGGGTTAGGTTTAGGGTTAGGGTTAGGGCATTAGGTTTAGGGTTAGGGTTAAGGTTAGGGTTAGGGTTAGTTGTTAGGGTAAGGTTTCGGTTTAGGGTTAGGGTTAGAGTTAGGGTTAGGGGTTAGGGTTAGGGTTAGGGGTTTGGGTTAGGGTTAAGGTTATGGGTTAGGGTTAGGGTTAGGGTTAGCGGATAGGGTTAGGGTTAGGGTTAGGGTTAGGGTTAGGGCTAGGGATGGTGCTAGGGTTAGGGTTAGGGGTTAGGTTTAGGGTTAGGGTTAGGGGTTAGGGTTAGGGTGAGGGTTAGGCTTAGTGTTATGGTTAGGGTTAGGGTTAGGGTTAGGGTTAGGGTTAGGGTTAGGCGTTAGGGTTAGTGTTAGGGTTAGGGTTAGTTTTAGGGTTAGGGCATTAGGGTTAGGGTTACGGCATTAGGGTTAGGGTTAGGGCGTTAGGTTTTAGGGTTAGGGTTAGTGTTAGGGTGAGGGTTAGGGTTAGGTTTAGGGTTAGGGTTCGTGTTAGGGTTAGGGTTAGTGTTAGGGTTAGGGTTAGGGTTAGGTTTAGGGTCGGGGTTAGGTTTAGGGTGAGGTTTAGGGTTAGGGTTAGGGTGAGGCTGAGGGTGAGGGGGAGGTTTAAGGTTAGGGTGAGGGTTAGGGTTAGGTGAGGGTTAGGGAAAGGGTTAGTGCATTAGGGTTAGGGTGAGGGCATTAGTGTTAGGGTTAGGGCGTTAGGGTTAGGGTTAGGGCGTTAGGGTTTGGGTTAGGGCGTTAGTGTTAGTGTTAGTGCGTTAGGGTTAGGGCATTAGGTTTAGGGCATTATGGTTCGGGTTAGGGTTCGGGATTAGGTTTTAGGGGTTAGAGTTAGGTTTAGGGTTAGTGTTAGGGTTAGCGTTAGGGTTAGGGTTGGTGTTAGGGTTTCGGGTTAGGGTTAGGGTTAGGGTTAGGGTTAGGGTTAGGGTTAGTGTTAGGGTGAGGGTCAGGGTCAGGGTTAGGGGTTAGGGTTAGGGTCAGGGTAAGGGTTAGGGGTTAGGGTTAGGGTCAGGGTTAGGGTTAGGGTGAGGGTTAGGGTCAGGGTCAGGATTAGGGTTAGTGTTAGGGTTAGGATTAGGGTTAGGGTTAGGGTTTCGGGGTTCGGGTTAGGGGTTAGGGTGAGGGGTTAGGGTTAGGGTTAGGTTTAGAGTTAGGGTTCGGGACAGGGTTAGGGATAGGGCATTAGGGTTAGGATTATGGCATTATGGTTAGGGTTAGGGTTAGGGTTCGGGCATTATGGTTAGGGTTAGGTTTAGGAGGGTTAGGGTTAGGGTTAGAGGGTTAGGGTTAGGTTTAGGGTAAGTGTTTGGGTTAGGGTTAGGGCATTATGTTTAGGGTTAGGGTTAGGCCATTATGGTTAGGGTTA